>QQSS02204914.1:0-11850 GCA_003687565.2 Craspedacusta sowerbii
TAAACAACGCATTGTTGACTCACAATCTTTGGCTTTGCTTCCTTTGGTCTAAAACTTTCGCCAATTTTTCTGCTCGTAAATATTGGCTGAAATGGTACCCGTACTTTAAATGCCAGATCATTTAGACGGTGCCTTAGGTTGCGCGCACTCTTTTCAACCCTATAAGGAATAATGAATCGTACGATCTCATCGGCAAAACTGTCATCCAAGTTACGCTATCGGGTAATGCACTTTTCGACAAAGTCAAATACAATCCTGTCAAAAAAAGCTGACGGATAGGCCAACTTTAGAAATGCTGTACGCAAATGTTCGACTTCTTCGTTAAAAGGGACCAATCGCACTCAAGCATACGCTCTGTACAGCATTGACTTGATTAAGCATTTCTTGTACCGAACGTCCGTATAACTCTGGAAGTGCAGTAGGAGACCAGTGTCCTGGTGCAACGGGATGGAGTTAGGATGGGATCGCCGCTTGGCCCACTGATGGCAAACACAATCACGTGCCACTTTGAGGAGAAGCTGCGCAACGAAGGCAAACTTCACGAGTTTTACGAACGCTTTTTTGATGACACTTTGACAATAATGCCTAGCAAAATTGCGGCCAAGTGAGCTTAATAGTCTTCATTCATCGCTGTCCTTTACAGCAGAAGTGGAAAAGAACAGTGGCATCTCTTTCTGCGGCGCGTGGATAAACACGACAAAGCGGATACTATCTACATCTGTTTTTCGTAAGCCAGCGGACACTGGTCTCCTACTGCCCATACCATAAACTCACTTAACGTACAGTCAGACTCGATTAAGTTGAAGCTGTTTTAGCTCGACTTCGAAGATGTGACTCTGGCAATGTGTGCTCTGCTTGTTTTTGTTTTTCGTTTTTTTCTTTGTATTCTTGTTCGTCTAGTCTGAAGATGGTCCAAGAAAGGACCGAAACGTCACAAAAATTATTAGCTTTGTTCCTTGCCTTGAAATAAATAGAGAAATAAATAAATAAAAAGCATTCGAGCGAAAGCTTGCCCATCAGTAACAACTTTAGACAGGTCGCCATCTTGTATGCGTAACTGCCTCGAAATCACGTCACATCAGACCAATCGCAATGAACCGCTTATTGAGGAGTAAATGGCAGATTTATACCGTCAAGAGGTTCAAGGTTGCCTCATTACAGTCGCAAAACGTCATTATCCTTATTGGTCTCTTTAGTATGTGCTGCAATCTTTGTCGAACAACCTTGCGAGCGAATCGTAAAACAAGGCATCCATAGTATATGTAACTTCAGAAAAGGCTACAATATAGATCTGTCAGAGTGGTCCTAGGAACGAATTTGAGTATTTTCGCATGGACGCCAGCTGCTTTATTTAGCTTTTATTAGCAAGTTCTGTAATGTGCGGTCTCTAGCTAAGAGTGGCATTAGTAAGCACGCCAAGATAATTTACGCGGTTTGATAAAAAGATTCGGTTTCCCCGAAATTCGCTATTTCTGTTTTGTTAGTACGCGGCTTAAAAAGGAGTTCTATCTTGTCGCGTTTGGTGATAAGAGATTACCGCAAAGCAAGTCAAAGACGTTTGGTAGTTCTCAAGACAGGGATGTACGATGACGAACTTACCGTCATCAAGATTGGATAAAATATTCTCAACTAAACTAACCAGAACATGATTTCCAGATTGCTTTTTACGAAATTGAAATTGCTTGGTGTATACGATGTTAAACGTTTCGAGGCACGACTAGAGCCGATCATACCTTGCTTTTTTAAAGATCTTGTTTATATTGGAGAGAAGAGAAATCGGATGATAGTTATCACAAAGGTCAGTGCAACCACTCTTGTATACAGGAGTAACTTTCGCTAACACGCCGATAAGCAGGCTTGTTCGAATGACCTACTAATAATACTTGATAGAGGATGAGAGAGAGCGCTACTTGGTAGTTGCAAATTGGCATACAATTTATGCCGGATGTGGTATTAAGGATGGTCGTGTGACGACATATGCCGGAACGACATCAATATTTATCAGAAGCCTTTATTGCAGGCTGCAAAGTCCAATCATGTAACCTGCTGCGGCCCGTCTACAATGAAGTGTTTCCAAATCACTTCATCTCAGCACCGGTACCTTTCTTCAATGATGAATGATCGCGGCAGCAGCTATTGGGAGTGGCAGTGGTGCGTACAAATTGCTGTAGCATAGGCCTGCACCTAGAATCAGATGATAAGGTTGTGAACCGGTTTCGAAGATTGATACCAGTGGTTTGCAAACTTTGTTGCGTTGGTTTGCATGTTTTCTTTGGGATTTTCCAACAATGGAATTCAGAAAGAGCAGACGTAACATCTATATAGTCGCAAGTAATGTTTAGGGTGCGGATCTTTGGAAAACGCTCGATTTTTCGGTTTTCGAAGCAACTAAGCAAGTGATCACGCATCCGTACCTGCTCAAAAATATATTTAGAAGGATCAAAACCGACGGCTAGCTCAGTTGCATACGCTATAGCATATAACCCACAATCTGTAGTGCCTTTTTGTGGTGAAAAAGTTTTTGACTGATGAACTGTTGGAAACGTGTCCAGTTTCGGCGAGTGTAAGCTGCAAATTTGCTGAAGAAGACTCATTGAAGGTACTAAATTAAGGCTATCGTACAGTTTGACTATGTTGCCAATAGACGTGGTTGTAACAAGGTGATGCTGACCGTTGTGATGAAAATGTATTGTCGGCTTTGGAGAATAAACAAGTTGTTCAGGTCCTAAACAAGTGGGTTGAAATTGGAAATGAGGAAATGATTTTTCGATCAACCTCATAGCCGCGTCTATTGTGCGGTCGAAGATTTCTTGGCCTGCTGTTATAAAACACTTTTCTACGGTGGTGAGGTTCAGATCTGGAAGCCAGGGGTTTGGCGGTACTGACAGGTTTGTATTGTGCTTGGATAGAAGTTTGCCCAGTTTCTTCGCTTTAGTCTTTGATAGCTGTTGTAGAAGTTCTCTCTTGAAGAAAGACAATTTTCGTGAAAGGTACGTGAAACGTTGAGTTGAACAAATGTTACGAAGTTGCAGTGTTTCCACGCGTAGTGGGTCGGTTAGTTGATGCAAGACTGTGCATAATGTGCAGCCAGTGCTTCCATGTAAGTAAAAGAGCCATGCTGTGCTGTGCTGTGCTCGACAATCGCTTGTTCCATCAAACACGGGGCACAGCTATGGGCACCCCCTTTGCTGTTAACTACGCGAACACGTTTATGCGAAAATTTGAGTCGAGATTGCTTACTAGCTATCGTCACCTTTTTGAAAAGTCACCCTTACGCTGGTACCGTTACATGGACGACATATTTTTCGTCTGGGAAGAAAGTAAGGACAGCCTAGACCATTTTCTTCGTTTTTGCGACGAATTTGCCTATTCCAATTTCGCCTCGACCATAAAGTTCACCATCACCACATCCCAGTCCGAAGCAATTTTCTTGGACGTAAAAGTTATGTTGAACGGAAGAAGATTCATCACGGACCTCTACTCTAAACCAACTTCTGCACATGCTTACTTAAATTCGAAAAGCGATCATCCACCTGCAATCTTCAAATCTATTTTATTTTCGCAATTCACGAGGATTCGAAGAATTTGTACTAATATAGCAGATTATTATAAGAAGCATGCTAACACCTTTATAGAGTACTTTAGAAACTTGGGCTACGACCATCAATCCCTTGTTAGAACAGCATCTCGCGTGGCTACATTGAGCAGGGAGGATTTGTTAAAAAAAATAAGCAGAATGCGAGCACCACAAAAAACGAGAAACTTGCATTTGTCCTGACATGGCATAGGAGCCTCGCTAGTATTCCAAAAGTGCTTCACTCAACATATGACCACATTTGCCGTAAGTACCAAGATTTTAAACATGTTTTTCCAATGTCACCGATTGCTGCCTTAAAGAGAACAAACAGCATAAGAGATCGTCTGGTTCGGTCGTCAAGCACAGACAAGTGTGGGACATCGATCTCCTGTAATGCAAAGCGTGGAAAAGGCTGTTTTCTATGTACGTCCATGAGTGGCATGGACAGAATTCACAATAAAAAGTCCGGAAGTTCTTCTTATACCGCCGGGGGCACTTGTGGGGAACAGGGCGTCATTTATGCTGTGGAATGCAGTAAGCACTAACTCATATATGTGGGTTATACAAGCAATAAACCTAACCATCGTTTCGATGGCTATCGATCGGATGTTTTACACCACCCCAGCCAAACTGAACTTTCAACGCACTTTGCTGGAAGTAAAAATTGCCATTTTAGTACGGACTTGCGTGTGACAATCTTGCAGCGTGGTGTCAGCGGGTCAGAGGAACAGTTCAGATTTAATGACGATCGATGGATGACAAGACTACATACATTGCATCCTAAGAGCATGAATGTTCGGGTTTCAGCAATGGCGGAGACGTATGCTTTGTTATATGGCTAAGTTTAGTTTTTTTTTTAATTTTTTCTCTCTTTTTCTTTTCTTTCTTTTTCTCCTTATAATATACTATTGCTGTCATTTAATATCATTTAATATCATTTTCTTTGTGTTTAGGCTCCCTTCGCGTGTTTTTAAACGTGTGTCATTATTGCGTGTTAGTACGTGTTTCCTTCATCCTTTCCATTTTGATAGTACTACCTTTCTTATTGACTTAGCTCATCATTAATCTACCAGTTACTAGATTATACTCACAAAATCCCCCTTACCTCTATTACTGCTTTTTGCTTATACTGCCTTTGAACCCGACTTATCAGCTGTAGCTTATTTACGGATCCGTGCAAGTCTATTGCCATATATTGGCTTATACCTTATTATCGCCTACTATACCCTGTACGTATCTGTATATATATATATATATATATATATATATATATATATAATATATATATATGTATATGTTATACATATTTATGTTTATATATAATATATCTTATAATATAATATATTATATATGTATGTTTATATATATATATATGTTTATATATATATTTTATCATATATATGTATATATATACGTAAATTTTACAATATATATTAGATAAATATGCTGGCTTCAGGATTGATAACGGCCTGACATAAATGTACATAAATGAAGGGATGTTGTCCCTGCTGGTTAGTTATGAGGTTACGTCGTTATTTGAAAATTATTCCATCCGGGCAAACCGGCAAGTTTTTGAGGCTCTTTCACTGAATATCTGATCTAGATCTCGCGCAACAAAAGTGAAACCGACTTGCCGCCATGTTAATTTGGCTCGAATGTTGCAAATGGTTTGTAAATTACTACTATATGATGTGCTTGAGTTGTGGTTTAATTTATTTTTGCGTGGAAAGTAGAGGAAACCCACGCAAAAATAAAACAAAGCAAGGTCATAGATGGTCTTGCTGTTTTGTTCTTTGCCAACATTAAGTTTGAAGGAAACGAAGGTAGCTTTTGATAAGGCTTAATTCTTGCATGTTACATCAAGAAATCCCATAAATCCAGTGTGTCTGCATGTAGTATGCATGAGCTCTCCAGAATAACTTAGTAATCTGAGAGGGATCTGAGAGGTAAGAGCACCATGCATTTTGTTGCTCACTAAGAGCAGACTCACACCCTTGAGACAAGACTTCCACGAATTAACGCTTGCGAATAAATGATCAAAAGCATGTGAATGTTACTGTTGCAGCTGAACCTTTGCAAGCTCCAGGTCACTTAAGCTATTAACAACCAAGTACAAGTTGTTAACCAGCTCCTTACTCAGTGTCTAGCAGAACTACTCAGCGTCTATCATTCTATTTTCTCAGCATTCTTGTTTTATGCGTATCAGGTATGGTCACTCTGTACCCAGGCATCTTTTTACATAGTTTAGAAACTTCAAAGAAGAACTACAAAGCCAAGATACTAACAACTGTGGAAGCAATGCTTCAGGATGAGGTCCACAAACAACACCGAATGAGTGTGATGTGTGTGCAAATATGAGCTGCAGCAAATTTATTACGACGGTTTAACCGTCAACCGATGGGGTTTATTCTTCCATTGCATGCCGGGATCGCTGTGGACCTCATCCAGGCGCATTGCTTCGATAACTAACCGTTGCCTGCTAGATGACTGAATCCTGGTCCTGAAAGTTTTTACGGACGGTGGTTTAAGTGGTATATCTGGTCTGTAAACTAGATTAAACCATATTAGGTCCGCCTTCTTCTCCAGCACTCGTTTTATTGCCCAAAGTTCGGGGTACCACCAGGATCTGCGTTCACTTACCTTTTCGAGTATGGCTTATCCAGGTTATCAGGTAAGTTGGTTGTTTTGGCGATGGTGCAAGGCTCTTCGATCGTAAAGTCCGGGTATTTCGGGTACATTCTGATATTTTATTCGCTGGTTCGGTATGATATGACTGTCGTATTCTCGTGAAATTCCTTGTAAGGGTTAGGATTTTTCGATTTAAATATTTGGGCATATTACCTGCGCAAGTGCATATGGCGAACCGTTATAGTTAGTGGATTATGCTAATTTAACTTAAAGCCGAGGGATCTTCCTACTCCAGGTTGGCGGATGCGTTATGTTTTGCGATAAAACAGTTTGCAGCCGTTATTGGTGAAAGGCTTCGAATGATTAAAGTTATGAACTCCTTCTCCATTTTTGTTCGATCCGTAAGCAACGCAACTATGCAGGGTCGTCGATTATATTATAATCAAAAGGAATCTTCGCGAGAGTTATAATCCAAACCTGAAGGCACCAAAGCTTGAGAGGGTGTGGTTTAGCCTTTAGAAATTTTTGAATTAGTATGTCGTTGAATAGTGCAAGTTTTCGCATAAATCAACCTTATTTTGCCATGCATTCACAAGAAGTATCTATTAGATACCGAGGGCATACAGCTTTGATCATGCTTGTTTATAAAAATGCTCTTTAGGGTGACTTATGTAACTGACAACACCCAACTTTGTTTGATAAAGCCATTTCTTAAACTTGACACGAAGCAAAGCCTTACTTGACTTAGCCTTTGTCCTCAAGTAGTATTATCACTAAACGCTTTTATTACAGACTAAGTAATAAAATAATTGTGAGAGTTGATATCTGGTTTGTGCATACTTCAGTTACCCTTATTACAGTTTTAATTGTATTTTAATTAAAATGCTTTCTATAGTGGTGTTGTGTAGGAAACCTGCTTTGACTTAATGGGTTTAAGTTAACTGTGTTTCATTAACGTAATGAGAGTAATATTGGGTGATCAGAGAGATCAACTTTCCATAGTGGAAGAAGCTAACATTTGGATTTGTGCTGTATAATATGTTAAGTGTGGTCTTGTAGATCTGGAAGGCTTGTTGAATCAGAATTTAAACATGTATCTTCTTATGCAACTGTTAAACCCATTTTTGTGGGAATCGCGTTGTATTCTGTGAGATGATTTTTATCATTCATGATTATCGAACTGATTTTGAAGTAGTGCATGGGTCGCCTGCTGGGTTGTAATTATTTAAGGACTTAAGAGCAGGTGTTTGAGGTTGACTGAAGGGGTGGTTTGAAGGTGTCTACTTTCCTGTTGGCAGACTCTTATGATGAAAAGGCAATTCATTTTTCTATAAGCCTTCATAACCATCGCAAGTTGTGCCAAAAAGAGTTTTCTGCTAATACTGTTATGATGCATGACGTTCTTAATCTTATATTGTTTTGATTATAATCACAAGAAATTATGCTCCTTCATTTGTCATGTGCAACTAGTTTATTTTCAAGGAAAATTTTGATTTTCATCTTAATATCTGAGCCTTGAAATGTGGCCCTGTTTTGCTTTGTCTGGGTGCAATTTAAGAATCATATGACGTTTATATTGTTGAATTAGCAAAAAAAAAGCAAAGCTACTGGGAGGCAAAGTTTTTAGTCTTGTTTATTTTAATGTTGTAATTTCTAGTTTGTTTTAGAGCAAGTTTCCAGATATTTCCATTAAATTGAAACTGGAATGATTGAACTAAGAGAACCAGTGGGCCACAGTGAGCAGCTCACATATTAGCAGCCATTTTCTATGTCCTTTTCTGGCGGTGTCTATAATGTAGTCTTTAGTAGTCCTAAGGACCGCCATATTTTCAGCTCAGCTTGTCTTCCTGTCTCTCCCCTGGCTGTAGCACAGAGTTTAATGCAGGATCCCATAAAAGTGTGCTGATTTGAACCTTAGCATTTATGTGGGAACCAAAGTTGGGGAAGTAAGCGTGGAATGTTTTAAAGATTTTTGCATTTTGAGTTACTAGGGAAATTTTTTCTTATTATCAAATGTTGAGTTCTTTCAAATTTTCGTTCCAATGATTTTTTAAAATTTATTTTGTTTGATATGATTAATGTTTTTGGTTATTTTAGCAGCCTTATAGAAAGGTGAATGTGGCTAATGATTACTAGCATGTAATCTAGACTCCCACAGCATATGAGTATTAAGTGTGTATATGAGTATTAAATGTGTACGTGAGTGTAAGGTGGTAAAACTAAAATATATGAATTATAGTGCAGTTTTTGTGCTTAAGATAGTACTGCAGTTCAATTATTATTAAAGAAAAGCGCTGTATATTTAAGCTTAGAAATTTTGTGAGTTTTTTCCTCATTCCTTGTTTCAGGGCTTTGGTGCCCCGCAACCAAGTTATGGACAATATTATGGTGGTACACCAGGATACGGGGCTCCTGGTGGGATGCCAGGGTATGGGCCTGGCTACGGAGGAGTGAGTTGCTTAAGTAGCTGGTGTTGAGTTTATCGAAAGCTGATTTGAGAAGTTGCTTTTCTGGTTTTGAGGATAATAAATTTTTTTAAGGACTTTTGCAGTTTTGACAAATCAGCTTTCTAACGATTGTTCTGATGTAGTTATGCTCGAAAATTGTGTTTGTGTTGTTTAGTAGTTGTTCCTGTAATTGTTTATAAATAAGAGAATCCTGCATTCTTTATTAATAGGGGAACCTGTCGCTGTTATTGTTGTTGTTGTTGTTGTTGATTTTTAGCTACGGTTAGAGGAATGAGGTTTAGGCCCCCTGTGCTTATGATAAGCCTGTTCACGTAATCTGTTGATCAGAAAGTGCATAAATATCATGCGTTGTGAAGGATTGATTGAACTGGACTACATTTTAGTCTACTAAATGACTTGGCAGATTTAAGCTATTTGGAAATGCTGAACAACTTGAATTGACCAACCTTTCAAGATCCAGGTGACACGCCTCAATTTGAGGTTTGCTACGAGACTAAAAATGACTTAAGGTCTCTGCATTACACTTTTGCACCAGCTGACAACCTTGCCAGAAGTAAAGCAGTGTTTTATCAAGGCATTGTCAGTAGGGTTAATGAGTTGTCAGCAGTTTGTATGGAGGTGGCAGAAGGCAGTTCCGAATTTGTGGTTTTATTAAGCATCAAACAGATAAAGCGGGTATTAAAGGTCCCTGTTTTGAAGTCGCGCGTTTTGGTCCAAGTACCTTTGGGACTTAGGTTTTATTTTCAATCAATGTCTTATTGTATACTGCTTCTACTTTATACTTTATACTTAATACTTTATAACAAACTGCAGAATATGGCAGATCTAATATCTTAAATTTTAAAAGAAAATGAAGGTTGGGAATAACTTTGTCACTCGGTACTGTGTATTCTGCATTGTTGTTGTGGCTAGCCAGTTCAGGACAGCGTTTTAGTATTCAACAATTTATCTACTAATGAATACATCCTGGTATTAATCAGAATTAAATTGCAGTTTTTCCTTCAGACAGTTTTATGTAGGTTTTAAATGTGCAGCATTCTCTGTGGGCAAATAGCTTCAGTTTTCTGGACAATCTTATTGAACTAATCTTATTAAGCCAATCTTATTAAGCATTGAAGCTACATTGCGGCATTCTTGATGCTTCAGCTTTTAGCTTATGCTCTAGCACTGGCTGAGTCATATGCTTTGAAAAACTTGAAAAGCAAAACTTGCAAAGAAGGCATGAAGGCATGCCTAAGACCTTTTCAGTTATGTCTCTGCTTCTGTCCACTCCGTTCAGACAGTACACTTATCCTATTGTGCTGCAACTAGTTTGATACTTAAACTTCTGCAGCAAGTTCTCGAAGTGCACACATGGTAGTCAATTCAAGTTATTGTTAAATGGAACTTTTCTAATGCTGTAGAGCGTACATGTATGATGTTAGTATTGAAGCATGCTACACTACGGTCGGGTGTTTTCTTACGAGTTTAGCGTATTTGTTATGTCCTCATTGTTTGTTTTCTAGGACATTGGTAGTTACTTCTCGGCTGTAGCCGGAGTGGTGAGTATAATTGTCATGATTGAATTTACTTGTCTCGTGGATCTATGTTGTTCAAGCCCATCCTAGGACATTGGGAAAAGATTTGCTTTTGAGGTTTTCCTGCTTTCAGCATCTTAAGGCAGCATGCATTCCGAATACACCGATTTGTGACAAGTGACATTGTATTGACTGCGCAAATGCGCTTTTTTTTTTAGCGAGTTGTGTAGCAAAGAAATTAAATGTGCAGCTATTATAGCCTGTACCAGCATTTAGCCTGTGCCAGCATATAGCCAGAACCACAAAGGATTTAAATGTGCAGTTATTATAGCCGTACCAGCATATCAAGGGAATTAAATGCGCGGCTACTTAACCTGTACCAGCATATCCAAGCATTTAAATGTGCAGTTACAGCATATCGAATTAAATTTGCAGTTATTGTAGCCTGTACCGGCATATGGAAGGATTTACATTTGCAGTTATTGTAGCCTGTACCGGCATATGGAAGGATTTAAATTTGCAGTTATTGTAGCTTATAAGCATGTGGAAGCAGTTAAATGTGTAGTTGTTTACCCTGGGCCAGCATATTGAAGGAATTAAATGTGTATTTATTATAACCTGCTTAGGCGCGTAGAAGGAGTTAAATGTGTAGCTATTTAGTCGCGACTGCAAAGGCAGTTCATGAGCCTGCAAGTTTGAAGATTATTTCTTGTTTTCGTCTGGCGATCTTTGTCGGTCACACTTGCTGCTATGTCGTGCTTACATCCACTGATGTCAAACGTATGCTTTGACGACAGCATTTCTTGGTCTTCAGAAGCTTTAAGTGTACTGCTTTATCTTATTTTGCAATGTTTATTGGTCATGCTTGCGTGTGCCATGCGTATATCAGCTGTTGTTGTGCGCTGTGATGGTCTGCTCAAGCGCAGAGCTTTATTTACGTTTTGCCTTGCAGAAATCCTGGAATGTTTCGTTTACCAGTGACATAACACTTGTCAAGACAGTAGAATGGTCCCGTCCCACATCCTTGCCTACGATAAAATAGTTTTCAAGAGGAATTTTTTCTTTTGGGGAAGAGGGGGGGGGGACAGAGCGCGTACTGGGCTAGCCAAGATGATGAACGATAGATGATTAGCTTCCTTTTAATGTTGCTGTTTGGCGTCTTCCAGATTTGTATTTAAGTTTGGGCGATTCTGTGTCATCGCCGAATAGTTTTGATATTGTTTCATTGATTTGGCAGCTGCCTTTATCATTGTGTCACAAATCGTGGTCCAAGTTTTAGAATATTGTTGTAAAATAGTCCTTCTAAATGAGCCATCGTTCTACTTTTTATTGCGAATTTTGAGCGTTGCTGTAATGGGATTCAAGTGTGGGCTAGACTGGTACAATCAATGCTCTTGCAGGCAACCTTTTTGCAGTTAAATCGCTTGTTCTCATTCGTCGTACAAGCTTTCCGTATTAGTTGGCGGAAAATTATTGTTTGCAGGACCAGCAAATTGACCCAACCGAGCTTCAGCAGTGCCTGACGAATTCTGGGATAGCCGGAAATTATCGACGTATGTAGCGCCATCTTAATAAATAGGCTCTGTTTTGTTGCCACAGGTTGAAACCCAGTTTTGTATTGAGATTTTCTCTTGTCTATATATATATATATATATATATA
>QQSS02204925.1:0-11848 GCA_003687565.2 Craspedacusta sowerbii
TGCTCAGGGAAGGTGGTGAATAGCAGTTTAAGAAAGCTACAAAATCGACATTTCTTTTCCAAATTTATTAATAGAGCTGCAGTCAAAGCATTGCTGAAAGCTAACTTCTGTGGCATGTTGTAGCTGTTACTACATTGTAATGTGCTCCGCTCAATTTATTCAAGAGCGGTACATGGACAGTTAATTTTTGTAGATGACTTCCGGGGTTAAAATTTACAGATTATTAAATTATCCCATTAGAATCAAGATGCTGAAAGCGCTATGCCTCGGTGTCCGTCCGCAATCGATTAACGCTCTGAAAATAACAAACCCACACGCCATGGGAAACAAGGATAGGTCGTCCAACCAATCAAGGCACCTAATTAGCATTTCTAAGCTCGCATAGTTAGTACTGTCCGCTTGTGTAAAATGGATTTTGCTGGCTGGAGGCAAAATCACAAGATAACAAAGTACGTGATTGCTCGTCGGATTGAATTTGGCGTCGTGTTCCGACTTCCTGGGCAGTCCGTAAAAATTTGTCGGATGCAAATGACTCGATCTCATCACGATGCTGTTCGTCACCCAACGGGATCACGAAGTTTTATCAGCTCGCTCCTCATCGAAAGCAGGGACCTAGAGAAATCTGGAGTTTGTCAAACTTAATACGAAAGGTGTGGTTCATTGTCTTTCTGTTAAGTTTCTTTTGGGTATATCAAGATTCATCTTTTGTTAGAGGTTGAATATGATCGCTTGTATTAAGTCAAGCTTTCTCCGATAAAGCTAGTTTGCAAATCGATAATTTATTGAAAAGAAGCGATTTCGTGCGAAGTATCAAATTTTTGCTACAGTGGAGAGACACGGCTTGGTTTAGTATTCTGCTACAGCGAGAATCAGGACTCCTGCGTGGCTAAAATATTTCCCTATCGGATGTTTTCTGCCTATTTGCGCGATTCAAATTATTCTAGTTTACGTCCTTGTGTTTATTTCCATTTATAAGCCGATGCTAGGACGTAAATATTTTTCAAGTTTGTTAAAATTTGAGGCCATGGTTGAATATTTAATTTAAGCTGTAAGCTTTGAGATAATGAGGGACAGGAAAAAAGGCAGATAAAAAGGGAGAGAGAAAGACAGACAGAGATGGAAAGACAAATTTACGCAATATACGTAAATTACGCAAATTATACATACGCAACATACGCAAATTTTTCATTCTAATTGACAACTCTTTCATATTAGTGTGCTTGTTATTTCCTAGGCTTCCAACACTGGCAATACTGATAGATATTATATTGCTGGCTTCAAGATATATGCGATTGGAGCCTTTACGTATTCGCCTTCCGAATGGGTTCACATAATTCGAAAGCAGTTGCCGCCTGGTTGAAGGTGCATCCGCATATGCACGGTATTTCTCACCACCACCATCACCATGTCGAGAGCGTCGTATCCGAGTGCGATGCGTTAACGATTCGGAGGCAGTGGAGGAAAATCTTACTTGAGGGAGACAAAAACGGGAAAAGGATATTTCTCGAGTACGTTTGGGCTGCGCTCTGTTTGTGCGTTGTATTAAAAGTCGCGTAAATGAGTATCTTCGTCACCTTAAGATTCCCCAACGGGAAATTTCTTGCCTTCGGAAATTTATAATCGTCCAATACATATATTTTAACATTTTGACAGCTCGAGAGATATTTCAAAAGGATATTTCTCTAGTACGTTTGTGCTGCGCTCTGTTTGTGCATTGTATTAAAACTAAGTCGCGTAAATGAGTCTCTTCGTCACCTTCAGGGAAATTTCTTGCGTTCGGAAATTTATATCTCTCGTCCAATAGGTATTTAGCATTTTGACAGCTCTTTATAGGCATCAATAGGTATATTCCTGTACTTTGGATGGAATGATGTTGTTCCTCTCTGGACAGGTATGTTGATACCAATTCAGAACGTATCTATTCGACATATCTTGACTTTTATAGGTTGTTGAAGGAAGACGATGTTATGGTTAAGTTCAGTTTTGCAATTGCTAATCATGGCGACTACGAAAAGACAGTGAATGACGCTCGACTGACCTTCCATTTTCATCGTGTCTTCGCTATGATCACGCATGTGGTAGACGTATTAGCTCCTACGCAAGAGGTCATCGACAAGTTGAACTGGGTGGGATCCATGCATAAAGGCCACAAGGTGTGCCAAACTCAATTGCAGGTAAGCATAAGATTTGCTATGGTATTCAATTAAAGATATCTAGTATCCTTAGAGTTTTGAGACACTAATACTGTGCAGGTTTTTCTGCCTTAAGGATGCAGAATTTTGAGAATTACGGGTAACGGCAATGTCCTTGTACATTCTATGTGGGAAGATGCTTTTCCAAATATATTTTCGCTACTTTTAGTCTTTATCTACTAAAACTAAGCAGTTTCTGAATGGACGGACCAAGGGAATCCTTCAAACAAAGCGCTGCAATACAGAGTCATAGGAAGCAATAATGGCATCCGCACGTGATCAAAACCTTCAAGCTCATATCGTCTTTAAGTGGATATCAAGTTACCGCAGAGAGGCGATGACGCCAGAAACTTAAAAGAATTCGGTGTTTGTGATAACTTAAAATTAAACTCAAAAGTATCACCCCTGCTGTGTATCTCCTCAAATTCGAGGGATGATACTGTCATGTATTCTTCCGGGCGCTCTTTCTCCCAAGCAAGCAAATGATATGTGCGTTGCAAATAAGGTCAGCATCCGAATAAGTCCTAAGGAAAGGAACAAGCGTTTTCCAAAAAGGTAAGTGCCCTCGCGTAGGAGCATAAGTTGCAACCAACTTAAAATCCAGGAAGAAAATTCGAAAGAAAATTCGGAAAAATTGTTGGGATATAAGTGTTTTCTGGCGACTAATTAGTCTCTGATATGTTTAATTTGTTCTATAATGGCAAAGTGTTGATTGTATGTTCAAATTAGTAACACCAGCCATTTACACTTCGATGCATGTAGGTCATGATTAAACGTTGTACGGCGCGGAGCAGATTTCAGCAATGGGTGGTCTTTACCAGACGTGAGATTTTAATTTTATGCTCTCGTTTATTTCATTCTTTGAATTGTGGGAGATGTCGAGCATACCAGGTTAATGCCCAGAGTCGTTGATGTTAAAGTTGCAGGACCTCAAGCCTGCTAAACAATAACAACAACAACAACAGCAACAACAACAACAGCAAAATAAAAGCTAACCACAACAACAACAACAACAATAGCAAAATAAAAGCGAATCACAAACGACCATTCCGACAATGTATGACTGAACTTGAAACATGTCAATAATATTAGCGCCTTTCGCATTTAGAAATTCAAGAAAGTGTTTGTGAAGATGATGGTGGAGCATTTCCCAGACGAGGCTGCCAGGACGGAAATTCTGTGGGGACACATTTTGGACTTCATCATCTACCACATGACGCACTACGTCGAGGTAGTTGATCCCGACCCGGAAGTCAATCACATGAACGAGATCAAGAAGAGGGCTGTGTCGTTTGAACCGAATGCATACTGATAACCGTGAATTCATGACATCGATGGTGGATTCTCACTTACAATTGATCTGAAAGACTATACTTACAAGAGGAAGTACGGTACTGCTATGGCAGCTCAAAATTATGCGAGTATAAATTGCAAACATGGCCGAGCTGTGTACCGCAGACTATATCAATTTCAAGAAAGAGACTTTTACTTATTTATTTATGTTGTTGCGACATAGCATTTTTTCTAATCTTTCGACGTTTTCGGATCATCGGTTTTCGAGGATGGCAAGCATCTGTCAATTTGCTATGTAATCAGAGGTCGACTAGGCCATCTGATCTTTGATTAGGTGTGGCTCACAACACACAATAACGTTTTGATGATGTAGTGACGCAATGCGATTGAAAATAAATGACGTGTCAGAATTATGTGCTGATCGTTTACTCGATTCTCAGAAGTCTATTCTGAGATCAGAAATTTAGAAAATGCTGTGCCCTCGTGCGTCCAATCTTCGTTAACAGAAGTAGAAGAATTTATTTTCATATTAAATGTCCCTTTACACGCACTAAAGTAAACTCACAACCGGGATCGCATGAATTATTTTGGAGCGAATAACACCGAACAAACATTGAAAGAGAGGCAATTAAGCAAAATGCTGGGCATTATTATATGAAGAAGGCTTACTCGTAGCAAGATCAAACGAGTGAGAGGACGCCATTTCAGCTATTTATTAACCGCTAATAATCGAGAAAACTATTTTGGTATGAAAATTTAAACGCCCGGAAGACACCGTGTGGAAGTGACCTATAATCAGGAATTCGTCGCTGACCGGTGAAAAGGCAACTAATAAGAGTCTAAAGCGTCGTGGAGCAACAAACGAAGACAGACCCTGCGAAGTAAATGATGGACATGACTGACAATTCAGTCGCAACACACGAAACCGTTACGTTCCCACGAAACATTTAGTTGTAAGGGATTAACGTAAAAACGTCTGCGGGGAAGGCAAAATCTCGAGCAAGACGACTTCTCGTCAAAGCATGCAAGACTTGCTCTGCACCGCCATCTTACTGGGAATGTGAACATCGACGTACGCATTGCAAGGATTCATCATAAACTACTCCTAGACTGCTCTCGAGATAACATGGGATAAAAAGTCCATCTGGAAAGTATGACGTCTCTCTCATCATAATACTCATCGTCATTTTACCAAAAATTTGTTCATCGCAACATCCAAGATCATTTGGACTGGTTTTCTGGGCAAGCAAACTTAAATGGGTAAATCTTCAAACCAAAAAGTACTAAAAACCAAATACTATGGTTAGTGTAACGAAGGCACGTCTCATCGTTTGTTCATGGCCGTAAATCATTGAAAATACTTAGCAGTAATAAGCCGTGCAAGTCAAGCCGCCATCTACGTGAATCCATAGCTACCGTATAAAGGAAACACTTCGTCGCGATAAGCTTACACTTCCTTTACTTATTAAAGAAGACTTTTGAGTGTGAAGCATTCATTATCAAGTTAAGTAATTCATGACATGCTACGTACCATCGTACCACCTCTAGCTTGTGTAAGTCACTTTTATATTACCGTTTGGTAGATGATCAGTAGAGGAAGAAGTTGTTAACGGCGTCCCGAAGTCTTCTATTGTGCTAGTCACGGATGAATAGATAAATGTTCATTTTAATAACATCTTCGAGTTTTTATAAGCCTAGATGTGAGAATAGTGTTGAGGTAGGTCAGTGCGCAGTGTAGGTACATGATTGCTTGTGAACCCTAAGTATTGTGGGTGGTTAGTTCAGTCTATCAAGCTATTCCCCCAAGAAAGGCCGTCGATGTAAGGTAGGCCTAAGGTAAGGCAGGTATGTCGTATGAGTGTGAAACAAGCAATAGTTTGGTAATGCTCAGGAATAGACCCGCATAATGTTTCATTCTATATAGGACTCCGTTCACACTTGAGAGAATTCTTCGAAAGTTCAAGATGGGTTCTCCAGATTTATTTTAAGATACGCTCGTAACAGCGACCATGGCACTGCTTTATTGTAGTTTTGTTTTATCAATAATCAATAGCCAGTGTTGACAGTAGGCAGTATGACAATATAATCAGTATGACATTAATCAGTTAACAGCCATAAACTGCGCGAATTTATCTGCCATGGAACACGCTAGATTGCCAGTTTCTAAATTCTAATTAAAAATATTCGTTAACACGTTATCCATTAATTTTTGAAATTGCAGCTATGCACGACTGGATTTAGAGTTACAGGTTGCAAGCCTTAAAGCACAGCAACACAAGTCTTTCGAATTCGCCGTAAAGCGATCAGAGGCTAAAAAATCCATGTTATAGTCACCGTAATACTTGAAAACGTTTTTCCATGGTAGTTTCCTGAACAATATTGAAAAACTCTCATGCAGAAAACTCGCTGGAGAGGACAGAGATGCTTGTATATTCAACCGCAACTAGTGTTTGATTTGGCTTTCTGTGTATTTGAACAAAGACAGACTCAAGTCCAATTTCCATCTGCAGACAAAATTGTTTCGTGGATGTAAAGACCTGTTTCTCTCGCGCAGCTAATGGCGGAGGCAAAAGAAGGCAATAATCATACACTTCTACAATTCCAGTATCGCAAGAGGCATCTATTAAGCCTCTTGTGGATATTTCTATTGCTTTGAAATTGTATTTTAGCAATTTTAAGAAAACAGTTAATTCTTCAAAACTTTTTGGCAGAGAAGCAATATGATTCACCCCAAAAGACGAATTTACTGCGGAGTAACACCTGACAAAGCAAACTTCATCAAATGAATTCGACTGCCCAGAAACTTTATCAATAATTATTGAGACCATGAAACCACTTATACGTGCTCGAATATATTTGCTTTGTTAAAGTTGCTCTCACTTTGCTTACATACGTGCTTTGTTAAAGTTTCAAGTTCAAGTTTAAGACTGTCGTCATTAATCTAGTTAAACGGAAATTCGTTTTGATTTCGTATTTGCCCATTTAGAGAGGAGAATAAGACCTCATCTATAACAGAATGAAAGGTAAGTCTTGTATTTCGTGCACTTAATTTGCTACTGGTATTTGCCGTGTTGTGTGGGGGAAGAGGCCTAGGAGAGTTTTCGAAGAAGGAAGTCAACTTATTCGTGTTGAACTACATCAACAAGAGCAAGTGGAGATTTGAGAACAATAAAAACCGATGCATGGCAGGTGGATTAACACTGCAGATAATTGTTTATGTAACTGCTAAGTAATTATTTATTAGGGAAGAATGCCCTGACACAAATCACTGGGTATAAAATCTTTCTGAGTTAAGTATTGGCGATGACATACCTTAGTTGAATATGCACTTAAAAGGAAGAGAAAATCTCACGTTATCGAAAAGTCTTTAAGCTGCTGTTCCAGAAACAGTTACAAAACAAATCGATACACACAATATAAGTATAAAAGCATGAATGTAAGCACCATATCAGTTGATTAGTTATAAAGGAATGTGACAGTCTCTAGATATCCATGTCCGGACAATCCTTATTAATACGATACTGTCCATAACTTAACTTCCTGTTGCTGACTCTGAATGAGCAAAGTCAGATAAAGCTACAGCAGTACTGAAGCTCAACATATCATCTTCTGCACCAAAACGCGCAATTTAATAAAGAAGAAAATGATGTGTTTACCAAGAATTCGGGAGGAATGAGGGAGCCGAGAGGCAACTCAACTTTGATTCACTTAATCCTTCACTGACCTCTTCAAGCAGCCGCAATTATACAAAAATATTTCGTTTTCTACAATTATCATCAAAAATTTCAATTACAATTACGACTTTTGAATGTCCTACCAACTCTGGTTTCACGTCAATATTCGAGAAGTTTCGCTGCAGATAGGTACCTTCACAAAAAAAATATATGGCCCACACGAGTTTAAGTAAAAGCCCACAAAAACTCCTTTTCACTATTGCCAACACCAAGGAATCTGGCACCGATGCTTCATAATCTTAGAACGACACTCTAGGTTGTTGGCACAACGATCGGGTAAATTTGGGTGGCCATCGGCAATGCGACATTGATTTTCACGATCCATGTTGTAAAACAGATTGCCAAAGACATTCACACATATTGCTTGATATAAAAGCGGAGAGCTGATCACGTAGCCAGCTAACAAGCACGGGTAGTAAAACCCTTCCTTTTTTTAGTTACGTCCCTCTGTTCCTTGTCTTGGTAAAGCCTTGCCTTGCTGGGAACATTACCTTTAGCAACCTCAGTTTTGAATACTAGATTAATGAGGGTATTTGATTTGGGGTTAAACCTTTAGCAACCTCAGTTTTCAGTACTAAGTAATAGTGCAGTAGTAAGTGAACCTTTAGCAACCTCAGTTTTCAATGCTAGATTAATGAAGGTATTTGATTTGGGGTTCCAATGCAGATAATATGGTAGTCATGGCCGCTGTTGTGGGTTGCACTATATGAAAACTCAAGAAACAGTAAACTGATAGAAATATGTTTCGCATGGCTTGTTTACAAATGCTCATTGCATCTTTACCTCATGCTTAAGTCATAGGCATTGATAAGTTTGAACCTAGCAGGACATCTTACCTGCCTATTATAGATATTCATGGCTGGGTAAAAGTAATTGGCAAAACAAGCTGTCCTCTCAATTAGACAATAAAAGTCGCGTAACTGGTTCTAATATAACTGATATGAAATCCATGAAACGAAATCTTAAACTGGGTCCTAAAACTTTACAGGAGACTGGTCCGTTTTCGAATGATTCTCTTAAACCAGCGAGTGAAGAATACCAACTTTGATCTAAATAATTCGATGAGCACAGGGATTTTTTAAAACCAACAGCCGTTACTAAGCACATGATTGAATGCAATCACAATTGTTTCTTTGAAAACGTCGAAGTGCTATCCCGTGCCAGGTGCGATTTAGAAGTTTTGATTAAGGAGAGCTTGACTATCAAGCAGTTAAAACCGGGCCTTAATAAAGAAGTAACGTCCTATCCTCTGGAGATGTTTTGAATTTGTTGCTTGTATAAAAACGGAGTTTTTGTTAATTTTTGCGAAGTTTGATAGTGAACATGATGCATGAAGCATCGAAGCGTATGTCATGAACAAAGTCGCGTTTTTTATTCTTGTCTTTGCTTTAAAAATATCCAATTCCTTTAACACTTTGCTTAATGTATGTTTATTCGGCTTGGTAGGGGAATGCTCATCTTTGACAGCTGCTTAAAAGTCGACTCTTAACTGACTGGCCGGCTTAGAGGCGAGAACTAAACATATTCCTAAGTATTTCGACTCGCATATTCCAAATAATTACATATTATAGCTTTCAAAAACAGGCTTTATACAAGTTGTTTGAATAAATTCGTACTAGATCATTGCAATAATTAAGACATATCTCATGTGTGTCTCGAGTATCTGCACATAACAAGAGCTCGTCCTCAACTCATGCAAGCAACCAATTCTCTCACTAAGAGCTGGTGTCACGATCCAAGAGAGAATTCCGATCTCTACGAAGGACATGTTTAGGGTGACAGTCTATCTGTATTGTACTGTACTACTGTACAAAGATGCTGCATCGGGTCAGCAAACAAACGAAATCTAGATATCATGCATCTGTTCTTCGTGGATGACTCAAAACTTTACATGTCAAACATGGAACATAAGAGGCATCTCTAGGATTTGTAACAACTTGTTCTAGAGACATGTGATTGGAATTCGGACAAGACAAATGCTTGTACATGACTGCTAAGCGAGCGAAGGTATCAGAGAAGAGAAGGCCACCTTGAAGGGAATGGAGTTAACATTTACAGGGGCCAACTTTACAGGGGAAACGTGGCTACAGAGTACAAGAACTGGGTACAAAAATATCTGCTCATTAAAACTCTCCACATTTTAATGACTTCTAGAATTAATAATCTAAAATAATCTAGAGCATGGAAGAGCTCGACGGTATGGTTGCAAAAACAAGAAAACTGCTTACACTCAAAGGGAACTGCCATAGGAAAGGGATGTGGAACGCATTTACTTGCTTTGGAGCGATGGACAGGGAGGCGCAATGACGTCAGCAAAAGCAGCATTTGATCTCCGACTTATATCTAGTACCAGACTCCACTAAAATTCATACATAAGCAAGGTATAAGAACACGAGAATCTAGGACTAACTGCAGTCTCCAAAGAGCTCCTAGATTAGCCTCGGAGTAAACATTGAACTCACAAAAGCACCACGTGGGTGCAGTAAATTTATTGAAGTTGATATCCACGAGAAGACTCTGCAATTCGAAATTCGTATATGCCAACACGGGAAATCAAAAATGGGAAAACAAACAGAATCCAGACATTGGTTTAAATAACGAGCCAGTCTTACTGGAGAAATAAAACAATGACTTGAGAGGTTTGCCAAAGCCATTCTTGATAAGGAGATCATGGGCACTGAATAGGCAGTAAAATAAGTATCAAGACAAAAAAAAACGATATCCCTATACAACAACTCTTGAAGGCTCAAAACGAGGTAGCTTGTATAATAATCACATGTTTACTGAATGCGTTATCCCCACCTCACTTCAAGATCTCAGTACTTATGTCATACCTGCAAGGTGATTTAAAGCTATTCAAATCTTAACTGCATTCACAGCCTCTTTAAAGTTGGTACATCAGCCGTGGAATGTTGTACTGGGTTAGTAGGCATTTCAAACCATCATAGTCAGATTGAGATGGCTGTCAGAAGCGCCATCTCAGTCTGGCTATGAGAATTTTTTTTTCCAGCATCAAACAAGTATGTCAGTGGTAGCCCGAAGCACTTCGTCACCAGACTTAGATCGTAAAGGCACCATGGGAGAATTGCAAGGGCCAGGGGCCGTTGTGTAGTAGACTGGAAAGTATCTTCAAATTTTGGAGGCAGATGCCACTTGAAATTCGTTGGCTTTGAAATTCTACCATTTGTTTTTTATGGTCCACTGAATTGCGTTGTGTTTCTTGCCAACTGCGCACTCACCAGTAGCATGACCTGTAACGTTCCGCGTGCATTTAAGAGTTAATTAGTTTTTGGTCATTATCATTTCGATGTTTTCCTACCGACGCATTGAAATTGCTTTGTTACGAGAGTTTTTTCGGTTGCATCAATCCACGAATAAATTTATTGAGGAAATAAGATCCTTTTGTTTTTCCTGACGAAAGGCTTTGGGTGTGTATGTTGTTCTAGTTGTTTAGCTATAATGTTACGATAAAGGTTTAGCCAGGAACATTACTTTAAAATCAGTGTGAGCTCGCTTATTCAGTTTATAGTGATGCCGAGCCGGAACTTTGTTGTGCCTGTGGTGCGTCCTCGTTTTATGAGCTTGTGCCCCCCAAGAATTTCGACAGTTGTCGTTTTTGTCATTCATTTTCGTGACCTGGGTCATCCTCTGGTAGTTTGCCGTAAGTAAACTGCATATTGGACGGCTTGACCATCCACGAAAAACGCAAGCTGCTACATGTATTTAAAGTTTGGCTTGCCAAGAGCCAACGATTTGATTAATGCTGCTGCTGCTGCTGCTGCTGCTGCTGCTGCTGTTGTTGTTGTTGTTGTTGTTGTTGTTGTTGTTGTTGTTGTTGTTGTGTTGGTGGTGGTAGCGGTAGCGGGTGGGTGGTGCTTCCGGGTTATTTCATCAACTTCAATGAAACTCTGTTACTAATGCTCCATCTTTCTAATATGGAACATTTTAGCGTTCTCTTGAGGAACAATACATTTTCTAAAGCTCTTGATTGTAAAGACTAAACCCGCTTAAGGGAGTGATAGAATTGGGGATGCTGGTCTTTCAGGAACTACGTCTTCTTTCTGTCGGCATTGAATCCCAAGGAGGTGGTGGCGACAAAATGGGAGTCGCAGCAGACTTATGCAGAACGCATAGCAACAGGTCTTAAACATGTGAATACCAATATTCCTTGGCTTTATTAAATACGGAATTGCTTTTACGTAGGTGGAACCATGTTGCAGTTAAGAGAAGGTTGCTGAAAGAGTTTGGAATCCATTGTGGATTAGGAGATGTAGTAGTCAGTCACAGTGAGTCCTCATTGTGAAACGATGAAGCTTCAGCTTCGATAATTTCACTGAGTGCCTTAATGCAAGCATCCTCACAACTGCTAGTGGCAAGCAAGCGATAAATTGCCGTCGTCACAGCACCTGTAAGATAATAGTGCAAATATCTTCTATATCTTTGATTTTGGAGTATAATTCCGAAGGAAGGGAAAGAAGGAGTTTCCATATGTTTAAATTTCGTGTCGTAGTTTTCCATATGTTAGAAGCAGTGAATATCAGCACTATCCAGTATTTTACATAGCTGTATTTTAAATTCTTAAATAATTATCGGAATATATGTACTTATATACATATATATATATATATA
>QQSS02204947.1:0-11848 GCA_003687565.2 Craspedacusta sowerbii
ACGGCAACGAATACTGGTGGAACATATCAATAAAAACCTGCACAAAGACCAAGCATAACAGACCTGATATCATACACTGGGATCGCCTGAAAAAGCAGTGCATGGTCATTGAAGTTGCCTGCCCACTGGATACCAATATCATTGCGAAAGAGAAAGAGAAAGAAGTTATCCACGGTCCCTTTATCCGCAACCTACAGCTAATGCACCCAGAATACGTATTCTATACAGAATACGAACAAGGATGTGAGAAACGCTATGGTCATTTAATTACAAAACCTCTGTAACCAGTTCTATACCTTCTTTAATCAACTGCAGTAACAAATTCTTTTATCAAGTTCTTCATCCATGTAGAGAACGGAATTTTTTCCGTCTCAGTCAACTTCTCTTTAATATGCTAATTAAGACGTTCGTGCAATGCATTAACGATTCTGAATTCGTAAGGTTCCAAAATCGCTTTTCGGCATTTTATGCACACCAAAATATCTATAGTTTGTGCTGCTGCGATTACCAGACTGGAATCGGAAAATCAAATTCTACGTATTGCGTTTTCCGGATGGCGCAACAAGCGTAAAAAAAAAAGTAAGGCTGGAGAAGAATGATCATTGGTTGGCATAATGAATGCAAATGCCTTTGCATACTGAATGTTAAGGCCTCCATGAAGTAAGTGAAGACGAAATTCGCACCGGAAATAAATAGAGCTTTCACCTATTGAGGCAGGCAGTTCAACAAAACAACAAATCAAAGACCTTAGTCAGAAATATATTCATTCCCGCATGAAGCTGCTACCTGACCGTTAAAGAACTAACTGAGACTTGGATTAAGCAATTTTCTTCACATCAAGCTAAGGAGTTATGTGTGGCTGGATGTCTCGATATCTGGAATCTGGAACTCAGCGTTGATGCGTCTGGGAGTCATATGATAAGGTAGGCTTTGCATCCAGCCACCCCAAACTTGTATACAACATGAGATCCCGATTCTTCTTAGACGAAAAGCAAGAACTAGGTTTAAAAGGTCAGAAAACTAACTCAGCAACACTCCTGCAGAGCGGGTCAACTATGTGGAATATCCTTTGGTGCTTTAGTTTAGAGAAACAAGCAACCAACTTACGGCAGTATAGAATATCGCTCACTGCTTTCATCCGCAATTTGAAGAAACGATTCAACAAACTACCACCTTTCCTTTTCTTTGTAGCTGTTATCGGTTAGTTTGTCGTTTGGAATGATTTTTATCGTAACCATGCCAATTTTTTGTTTGTCGCTTGTCTACGGCAAGTGCGATATGTGAAGTGTTGGATAGGTTATAAATCGTAGTTATCAGTACAGAGTGAGGGAATTCCACCTCTTTCTTACATATGCAAGGTAAAGCTTAGTTATTTACTGACAAAAATATCAGCTATTGCCGAAACCTGTCCACATTGAAAAAAGTATTTTTCCTTCTAAACTAATTATGGAAAGCACTTCAGAGCAAGCCTCTATGTAGCCACCAGGTTAGGACAAAAAGAACTCAGAAGCGTGAAGAAAGCTACATTGACAACGATCAACTTTGGAGCATATGCACATCTTAGCAGCTCATATCATTAGTTTCCAGTGTACCCAAATTAGATTAGGGTGCACCCGACTAAAATGTACTGATGCTCAAAAAATATTACTTTGATTATTCTTTAATCGTTAGCACCATACAGCGTTCTCGACAAAACTTTATATACATTGTCCACTAACTGGCTATTGCCTTTCATTCAGGAATGGTTAATGACTTTTGTATCTTCCCTCTAACACCTTTTTCCTCTAAATTAGACGCACGACAAATAAGTAAACTTCAGAGCAAGTCTAGTCTAGTAAGTCTATATATGATTTTGCTTGTAACTAAGTTTTACGTGAAATGCAAGCTTCAGACGTGAACATAGTTTGTTAAGGTCCACTAAAGAAACTCTAAGTCGTTGATGCTGGACTCTTAAGTGTGGCCCTTACTTGGAGGCTGGCCTGAGAGTGAAAGGTCAGGAAAGGAGTGACTTAGTTTCTAATTCTGGAGACCATGTCATTTTAATAGAAGCCTATAACCTCGCATTGGAGCTAGCTCAGCATTCTCCAGCAATAAATTTCTTCAAGATTGCTCGTCAGTTCAACAACTGAAACAACAACAACAACAACACAACAACAACAACAACAACAATTTTATTTCTCTCAAAAAAATAAGATAAAAATTGTACACGATAAGCATATACGAACGCTAATTGGGAAGGAGGGTTCTTCTTAGCAGTTGATGAGTAGAAGATCATCTTCCTAACACTTCATTGCGTGTAGGTACTAAGACAATCGTAGTTAAAAGCATAAAATCTTATGAAAATAGGTAACTCTTGCAACAAGCATTGCTCGAGCAGTTTGAGGAGAAGTTTATCTCGAGAGCGTTGTAGCAATGGTAACTCCTAGTATTTTGCGCAGATAATATCATGGAGCTGTCTCTTGAATTGTCACTTGCTAATATTAAGGGCTATTAAGTCGATAAACTGTTGCGAACCAACGCACTTTAAGGATTTATTGCCATATTTAACGTTGTGCGTGTTTGGAAAGTCTAACAATCTTTTATTGACGCGTAGCTGATTAAGCCATCGCGATCACACGCCACCGAGGCTAATCTCGTGCAGCCTCAAATGCTTCACATGCTGATAAACTACCGTCCTGACAGACCTGGTGCACCCTTGGGTTTGAAGGTCTCCCTTGAGGCGTCCAGCCTGACGACGGAGCAACGCCATGTGAGACAGTACGTACGGCTGCGTTTGGTTGGACACTTGGCATGGGATGTGCTGGGTCTATGGAAAGTGTGCCGCCTGCGGCGTATTATTGAAACAAAGTCTTCCAAGGGAGTCTTATCAGCTATTTCGGTGCTGTGGATAAAGTCGCCCAGTGGAATCGTATTAGCTGTCGCTAACAGCGGTTATGAAACGGCTCTAAGCGGCAACAGTCAGATTTTATGAGAGAACATGTCTCTCAGCTATCTTAGTGGGCAGGTTGAGGTTGGCCTAGGCCCGGATGTATTTAGGTGAGTCGTAGCCGCAGTACCCATACCGATGCGCTGTATCACTTCTATTGATACCGTTTTCATCAGAGGACATGATGGATCTGAGGTAGAAGAAGTCCTCAACCACGTTTTTTGTTTCGTTTCGATTGGAAAACGTGAGGGTGGCTGCTCACTTGACTCTGAGTCTAACTTGGAACTGAGTCTATGCCCAGGAAATCCGTAACCCAAGTGTAGCTGCCGCGTTATCCATGATTTTGAGAGCAGCGCATTCGAAAGATTCGTTGTGCAGAGCCACGTAGACCAGATCCATGAACTAGTTAATGCATGCGAACATTTTGATTGAACCAGCCATACTAGTGCCTGCCATAGCTCTGCCCAAGACGCCTCGGTCGATTGAATCGAAAGCTGCTTTCACTTCAACGAAAACAACATGCATAGGTTTGTTGAGCTCGCGATGAATGTCAGACATAAGTCAGAGGGCGAGGATTGCAGCCAGTGTTGATATGTCATTTTCTAGATTGTTTGGAAAAACATGGTTTCAGTCTTGCTAGGAACACGTGGGCAAAACCTTTCCAGGCACTGAAAGCAGCATTGTAGGCCAAAAGCAGCTGTAAATGGTTCTTTGGCCTTAGCATTTGTATAGTAACACTTTTGCTTTCCTTCTAGGCAGATGGCCCCATTCCTGCATACCAAGCTTGGCAGAACAAAGAGTGACGCTGCTCTTGCGATCAACTGCGCGGCCGCTCTTCAACCTTCGGATAGCCGCCTTTACCTCGTCAAGCAATGGTATGATGCTGATATCAGAGTCCGATGTTAGTTTTGCGTCGTGATTAGAGCAAGGTGGATCAGGAGGGCAATTTATGGCAGATTGTTGGTACTCGGCCCATCTTTCTACGATAACATCTCTTAAAACGCAAGGTCGACCTTGGGCTTCATTGATGATGTCAGTGAGCATGTCCTCCACTCGGTTACCAAGGCGCTATAGAGCTCGAACGCTGACTTGAGGTCGTTGCATGCTAGGCCTTCTTTTAAATGGTTCACCATGTGCATCATTTTCTTTACCTAGGCTAGGTTGATTTCTAGTTGACTTGCCACCTTGGCGACGTGCTTGCGCCTTTTCTTCAACTAGGAGGCATGCTTCATCAGACAACCCTGGCTTTCATTTGTTCTTCTTTCACCCTATGTACGACCATGACACATAATTCATGTATTATGGAAGGGAGCGTTGACCACCAGGGCAAGGTGGGTTTGGACTAAAAATCAGTTTCTTAGGTGAATTCGTCGAAACATTATGAGGGAGCTACCATCTGTCCTGGTTTGAAATCAGAGTTTTTGTAGGAAAGTTTCCAGGCTCTAGTAGCATGGATGCTCAGACTATTCCACCGTAGGAATAGTCTTGTGCACGAAGATAAAGAACACTGCTGTTCGCCACACTTCACTTGTTCTTGTTTTTACCCTTACTCTCAACTTTACAGTTTGGACCCTTTATGTACACACTTCAGAAACTAGACTATTACCCCACACAAATTACAAGCAATTTAAATACCATTAGAAATAATAGCTGATAAATAGAAAGCACAAGCAGATAATAAATGATGGCGGGAAAACACAAACAGAAAGTACACATACGAAAGTGACTAACTTTTAGGAGGAAGTCCACCACAAGTAAGTACCTAAGCCCGTTCTCGACAGTTTTCCTTTGCCTATGCACGGTTTGTCTGCGGCACCTTCTTTATCCGGTGTTACCCTTGACCCCTCCGGATGGGGTTCCTCTATCCGCAAAGCGATGACGCGGGTGGAAGTCCTAGTGCCCCAGCTTACCAACAATATGCTTTCCTAAGTGTTTATTTGTTTATTTATTTTTGCACTTTGCGTGATTTCGCTAAGTATGACTCGTGATAATCAGAGCATAATTTATTTTATCTACATTCTCCTGTATCAAGGAGCGCGTCATTTCGCATCAGCTTCTTACAATGCAAATGATTCTGTTTTTTTGTCATTTTATGTTTGCGAGTGCGTCATCTTATTATGTTCTTTTTGCATTTGCATTTGCGAATTTCTCTTTGCTATTTTGTTTACTAAGCACGGATTGACAAGTTTGCAGCTTTGAAGACCAAGACCTTGAAGACCAAATATAACAAGGTTTAATGAATAACAACAACCAATAGACTTATCGTCATTACTATTTTCTTACTTGTTTTACAAACATTTTACAAATGAAACTATAGTGCAGGAACTTGTGAAATAGGTCTGTGCCGATTAGCGATAGTCTAGAGGGGTGACACCAAGAGTTCCCGCATCGGGTGACACCAACCCTAGTGACGCCACAGGCTGCTCTGCCGTATTTAGTATGCCTGTGTGATATGTTAGGTCGCGAGGGATCGTGCTGCATGCGCATGTTGTGTTTTTGTTGGACTCTAAATAATAGTATATGTTAAGCATGAGTCTGTAAAGGAGTGAATTTTCAGGTGTTGCCTGTTATTTTTTTTTTTTTTTTTGCTTTGAGTATATTTGTTTGCCTTCATCTCAATTTGTCCGAGCCTATTTTTGATGATTGCTAATTACAAATGTTGTGAACTGCATGAGAAGCTTTGGGCTACTGCAATTTCATTGTTTTTGCTGGCTGTTATTTTATTTTTGGTTTGAATGTTGGCTTTTTATGGCTTAGCTTTTGTTGATGAGGTGGCCATATCTAATCTCTATGACACCGTATTTGCTTTTTTTATTATTTACATGATATGTAGCATATGATGTTCATGATTGCTGAGTAGAAATAAAGGTAGTTATTGTTGTTGTTTATGTTGCTGTTCTTGTCTTATTTATATCATATTACTTATATCACCTACAGCATATCAGTGTCGAAAAATTCAGCATTGTCTGGCCGGTAAAAAAGGATATAAGTTACACACATGTTTGCTGCAACTGTTAAATTCTTGCAATCATGTTTGCCAACACATATTTTCCCTATCCGTTGCGTTCTCAAAGTCAAGAAAGAGGTCGCCAAGGAAAGCCTGAGAGCCAGCGTAATATCCCTGCTGCCTTTTTTGGACTGATTGTTACTGGCCTGTTTGCTGTTACACTGGCTGAGCCTAATTGGTTTCGGTTATATGGAGGAGAATGCACAGACAAACATTTAGGGCTATATGCCATTTTTGGTCTAGATTTGGAGCATTTGAAAGGTATGAACTATGCATGTGCAATTTTTGATAGCTGCACACTAAAGATGCAGTGTTACTTATTACTTACTTATTTGAGATTAGTTGTATAGACACATTTGTATTTTATTATTGTATGTGAAGAGAAAATTATAATAGAATTGTTTTGGAATCCAATTGGCTTTGACTATATGCATTAAAGATCACTTGTAGCTTTAAGCAGGAGGAAGAAGGCCCTTTCATTGCAGATCATTCTGAAGTACTTTTTTAATTCTCAAATCGGTTCACACTTTCCGCAAATCATTATAAATCCTAGAAAATGTGAGCATTCCAATTACTTGCAATTACATGTATTTATAATTCTATGTTTCTAGCCAAGTGCACAACTTATTTGATGCTTAAACACACTATGCTATCAATAAAATCATATACTGCACACGTAAGCACGGGTATATAGGAACACAGCAAGAATAAATGTCATTAGGTGTAGCTCTATCTTCCTTCATGATTATGTAGTAATATATAAGTGTGTATTCAAAATCAATTACTTATGAAATGGAAGGGACTTTTTTAGTTTGATAAGGTTTGATGTAGTATGCAATACTAACCTTGATCTTTGCTTTCATAAATGTAAGATATTGTACTGGCAATTGTGAATTCTTTGAATTAAGTTATAATATCATTATTATTTGCTGCTAGATATGTTTTGAGCATGCTGGTAATCTTAACCATTGTATTGAGTAGTTCCACATTATACACATTATTGTGAAGCTTTGGCGTAACAGTTTCATTAGCAACTCCAGCCTCATTATTAACCCTTGCTGGTCCTGGCCTGCACAAATTTGCATGTGTCACTTTGCTTGCTTACTCATCCAGCCTTGTTTTATAACTGATCCAGTGCTATCATTTCTTTTCATGGTTGGTTGGTATGATTCTGCATCATTTGTGGTCAAGCTTATCTTTCTAATTTAGAGGCATGCATGAACAATGGCATAATGACAAAGCTACGCTTCTGTGCAGCCTTTGCACTATTAGGCGTTATCATGAGCTTGTTTCAGTTTGCCCTAGATGTCTGTGGCACCAATAAATGTTTTCTGCGTGGACTTCGAAGAAATTCTTTTGGGCACATATTGTCTGGTAGGGAGATGATATGCTTTATATTAGTTAGGTGTTTGCTACACAATACGCCATATGCAGCTGTGCAGAGAGTTTATTTGATTACTTATATTTTTCATCAATTTTCTATATTTAGTCCAGTTATAGATTTCACTAATCTAATATTTGCCTCATGTAAAATTTAACGTTAACGTAAACGTTAACGCGACAAATACTCAATTTTGTAGTTATGGCTAGCTTAGTCATGAAATAATCGTGCAGTTGCTAGTTGTCTCGCCACTCGTATGTGCTTTTTCTATGCCTTAAGCGACAGTGTTGATTGTTCCTAGTTCAAACCAATATCAGAATACTTATGATCAGGGATTCCTGTAGGTGGCATTCTAAGCCACTGCAAGTGGGACATATATGCTCCTTTTTATCTGTGCATTGTCGAAGTTTACTTCTAGCGGTGTTCCTACCTACATAATTCATGTACGTTTTCTTAGCCTTGTACCACACGACAATATCGGCCCCATTGAATGCTACAGCTGGTGGGCGTGAAATCTTCATTTTCCACCCCACAGTTCTGTATCGTCTGCAGCAAAACTGGTTCTGGTTTGTAGTTAGACATCGGCTCGTATGGTCTGACGACTTGATCATATAGTAGTTTTCTTACCAGCTTGGGCCGGAAGGGTAGAAGTAAGGAGGAGTGCCTGCTGCATGATTCAGTTTAAGGGAGAATATCCCCATGCGTCATGCAGGGTCTACATCATTTATCTGCTCTGCTTCCCTTCATGCTTCACTGTTTCTCGGGCGGGTCCTTGTCGCCTGGTCCTGCGCAGCAAATAATTTGTGTTGCACTTGCTGTACGGGAATGGCAACTTGTACGTCTATCCTTACTAGCCACTGGTGCACTATGCACCCTGACCCCGCTCCCCTCGATCCCGCTAGTTTTTCCGAGCACAAGCACACGCACATGTTCTATCTTACGGGTCAGTCGCGCCAAGTTCATACAGGCACGCCTAGATTCACTCAAAGTGTCTACTTACTGACAGACAACCCTTGTAGTTACCTGAGGCTTTGAAGGCACGGTGAGTTGGTTCGGCTTGCAAGATCAGTTTCTACAGATCTATTTACATGTCTCCAATTTGTGTCTCTCTCTTGACTCGATTCCTAAACAACCCTTCCAATCACCCGTATATATATTATGCTGCTTACACATGATATTCACAATCCACACTTCATGACGCTTCAAATCCAACCTGCATCGTATTTAGGTCCATAGTCAGGGATAGTTTGACCCTTGGGCAACAGGGGCTCTGAATAGCTTTGAATTCCCCCGCAGAGGTGCCTACTCTTTTGCATCATGATTTACGCAGTCTTTAAAGACAAAAATTACAAGAGTAACTTTAACAACTTTGACACACTCCACTGAGTCTGGCTTCTTCTTTATCGCTATGAGCCAGACTCAGTAGTGTTCCAATAAAAATTAAGAATGCCTTTTATAGACGATAAGAAGAGCTGTGTTCATACACTTTGTCTTGCTGGTGCAAGACAATACCTTAACTTGCTTCATCAACCTTTACAGGAAGTCGCTATCCCGGGCTGCGGCCCCCGAAGGGTGAGAAGCATTGCTTGCCGGCACTGCAGTCCGGCTGAGTTAATCATCTGCACTTTTACTGCTGTCAATGCTGCTTGTTGAAAGGTCTTGGTCGTATCTTTATCTTTATTATCTTCGGTATCTTTTTTGCGTTGCGATAAAGGACTGGTTGCTGCCTCCATCTTTACGTTGTCGTCTTGCGCTCGCCAACTCCAAGATACACGTTCAGCATGCGTTCCTTACTCGGGAGATTTCCCCGACAGGGCTGCTTAACGAGGTTTCAAGAGCACGCGCTGACTCGCTCTCACGCTGGGACTCACTGATCTCGATGGGTTATGGCCAATTCATACTTCGGATACGCTTTACGCTCGTCTAATTACGGGGGAGGGTAAGGACTGCCTAATTGTCGCGTGGCTATTGACGCGAAGGGCGCGTCGGGGGCGAGACAACTTGGATGAGCGGGGAAGGCAGCGTCTAGCGTACAGCTAAACTCAATCCATCTCAAGCGTTTGTCATCCGGTTCGATTGTCCTCGCACCCCACGCGTTTGCCAACGGTTGCCAGCGTAATGCGCCGTCTTTCCTAATGGGAGCAACGACGTTTGCGGACATTCCAGTTGGAGTAAACTGCTCCACGCACATGCCAGAGCAAGCCAGTGGGATAAAAACTGCGTCATGCGTTAAGCGTCTCGGAATTATGAATCGGGCATTAGAGGCACTTAATAGAACGCTTAGCGAGGTTTTGGGTATGCACCGGCCTTACGAGAGCAGTCCTGCAAAGACCATCGTGACTTTAAATTAGTTCTTCAATGCGTCCAAGCTGCCACTCCCTTTCCCGCCAATAAAAAAAAAAATCTCGAATGGCCATCTGTGTATGATGGTACGATAAACGATAACCTTCTATGTCATGTCGACCTTGACCCTTGAACTGCCCTTAGAGACAAGAGGAAGACAATTATTTGTAGTCAAGACTTCTTCCAGTGAGTCGGTGTCTATGTACGTCAACGGTTTGTCGTTAACTGTTAACTCAGCCATTGTAATGCTTCATACGAAAAGAGCGCCCGTTCTAAAGCTTTCTTCCGGGATCGCATAATGACGCTCACCTGTCGTTCCGGTCCCATGGTGTTTTCGGGTAGGCTAAGTCCAATTTCACGCCCCTAACTTTGACAAACTCAAGAGCGTGCTTGCTTGGGAAAGCGTTTGCGTAAACACGGCTTATCAAGCTCGGCGCTCCGCCGCGCGCGAAGAATCGGCGCAGACCTCTTACGCAAGCAATGGAATCAATTTCGTGCACAGGCTCTAGGTGGATGGCTCCAGTCCACAACAAGTGAATAAACGTACTCGTTATTTAGCGGTTTCCTGACCGTGAGCAGATGGAAAGTGTGTTGGAAACGAAGAATTTTGAGAGCCACTATAAAAAATTAAACAAGCATTTTCAGCAACAAAGCTATATGGTCGGAGACGGGCGCTCGCTCAGTTTCCATAAGCACCGACTTAGCTTCATTACGAATCGAGGCAAGCGGTGCTGCTTTCGTGGGCAATGTTTTACTAGCTTCTGCGGCGGGATCATTGCGCGTAGCTTTTTTTTAACATTTTCGTCCAGCATGTTCTGTGAACAGAGGGAGTGGTGATGCTTACCGTGACACAATACTCCGTTGAGCTGCAATCATTGCTTAAGTGACCGCGTTTCATACAGTTTAAGCAGACGTTTACCATACGTAAGTGCTCACGCCTGCCAACCACATTTGTCAAAACACGACAATGCTCAGACTTGTGACTAATAAGTTGCAATAGACACATAATTTTGTTTGCGCTTGCAGGGGGCGTGAAACTTCAGATGAAAACAACGCATTGCCAGCATCACTTTGCCCCCCTTCGATCTAACAGAGTGCCTTGTATCTTCTTAAAATGCTTTCTATTTCGCAGGACTTATCTGAACCCTAAAGGCCATCTCGATAGCAGTCTAGGGTTCCTTGAGTATTTCTTCTTCAATGGAGTTTTCATCGTTAGCTAGCATGTCATAAACTTTGTCATCAGTAATTTCAAGTTCAATAGCGCAATTCCCAAACTTGCTAAATCAGTTGCTTTTGAAGAACTACTAGTGGTTATGCTATCATCAATGGACTTAATGATGGAGGTGAGCTCGCGTCGATGTCCTGTGCGCTTCTAGACCAATAATCTAAAGAATATTGCATCAGTCCTTGTGAGCGCAACGAAAAGAAATGCAACTCTGCAAACCTTGGAAACTGAAACGAAGCCGAAGCCTTCGGAAAAGCTTATTATTATTCGAGGAGAAAATCGCTTGCGCTCCTTCGCAAAAAAAAAAAACTCTTTAGCAAGTCGCCGCAATCAAAACAAAGCCACTTTGAACCTGTCACGATATGTATGGCATGACCTGTCATGATAAAGTATGGTAAGCGTTCAAAATTCCCAATGGAAGGTATGACGTGTTACCACAACAAACAACCGCTGTCCAGTCAACACAAACCGAAATGTAATGACTTCAAGACCATAGCAAGTAGACTCTCGTGAAGGCAAGTGGGAGAGACACAAGCAGACAAAACCAGATTCCTATCTAATTCAAAGAAACCATTTGGCAACCATGTCCAGCCTTGGTTCTATGGACTTCATATACTGGCCAATCGGTACTTTACACCCTGCTACCTCTCGATCCCACAAACACACGCACACGTCCTATCTTACGGGTCGGTCGTCTCAAGTACATACAGGCACGCCTATATGCACTCAAAGTGTCTACTTACAGACAGACAACCCTTGTAGTTACCTGAGGCTTTGAAGGCACGGTGAGTTAGTTCGGCTTGCAAGATCAATTTCCGCAGATCTATTCACATGTCTCCAATTTGTGTCTCTCTTGACTCGGTTCCTAAACAGCCCTTCTAATCACCCGTACATATCTATCTATCTATCTATCTATCTATCTATCTATCTATCTATCTATCTATCTATCTATCTATCTATCTATCT
>QQSS02204958.1:0-24435 GCA_003687565.2 Craspedacusta sowerbii
CCCCTGGAGACCTCGAGTGCACCGTCTCACGAGAACATAAGCTCTCAAGTGAACAGTTGCACGAGATCATCACAGTTATAGCTGCCTGCCGCCAAATTTTATTTCTTAATCAGCCTTGATTAAAGGATGTCAAATCGCTTTCTTTGGTAACTGTTGATTTGCTCCATATTAGGCCAAATATGAAGCTGAGTCAAAAGAAATGGAGGGGTCACAGTTTGCTGTTTCTCAACAAGAAGCATCAACCAAAGGTGCTACTGCAGAAAATGCCACCGACATCAAGGTTTTTATTCAAATTTGACTTTTTATTTTATGTTTATATGTGTTCAACTTAAATTAATGTTTTTACTATGCTAGGTTATTGTTATTTTGTTTTTGTTTCCCATATCCAACCTTTCTAAAATGAAGTGTAGAAAAGCCTTTATGACTGATGAGATCTTTTCTTTTGTGGTGCTGATGCGTTTATTTGGTCCATTAGGATGAACTTTTCTGAATGTTTCTTGTCAGTGAATGATCTGAAACATGAAGAGCTCCTGGGATTTGAAGTTAATGTGTAGTTAGTATGTATTTAATGTGGTCTGCAAGCTAATGCACGACAAAAATTAGCTGAGAATATACCCTAGGAAGAAAGTATTAATTGAAGAATGCTTTTCATGAGGTCCGAAAAGTAAGCCTGCTTCTGTTATAGGTACATGGGTCTGCGTTTGTGAAGCGCCTGTGCTTTCAACCATCATTTTAATTTAGACGTAATCGGTCGTTTTAATGATTGGGTCTGCTTTTGTTGTTCTTACAATATTCTCTTTAGGCTACGTGTGTTTTGCTATGATGTGTGGCTATCTAATTTTTGCGTCATATAAATATGCATAAGTTATATAGAATGCATAATTTTTTGTGATCTAGCTGGAAAAGTTCAGTATTTCGGCTCGTGGGAAAGACTTGTTTGTTGAGGCTTCCCTGACAATTGCTCAAGGACGAAGATATGGATTGGTTGGCCCGAATGGGTGTGTTTCTGTGAATTGCAATTTATATGGGTTTTAAATTAGGCAAATTTTTAAGTGCAATTTGTGGTTGTTGTTGTTAGGTAGCCAAAACCAGGTGGCGTTTGACCCTTAGGTATAAGCGGCATTAGCTTAAAGCATTGAATTTTTATTGTTGCAGCTTTGAGGTTCAGTCCCCATACATGTCTTTGTCAGGATTGAATTGTGCTGCGGTGTCTTTCATCCAGGCTTAGCTGCCATTTGACTCTGTAAAATTCATTTTATTGTTTCGTCGATGGTGGAACTTCTTTTAGAATGGGAAAGACTACGTTGCTCACTCACCTGTACAGACGTCAACTCAATATTCCTCCGACCATTGACGTTTTGCTATGCGAACAAGGTGGATGAATGTGTCAAATGCATTAAATGAGGATCCTATTTAGTGCAAATTTAAATGTTTCGAAAGACATCTTTATTTTTTAAATTAAAGTATGTTTTAATTTTCGAACCGCAATTGATTCCGTATAGCCACTCTTGATTCGCATTTTTCTTTTCTTGAAGACAAGGTTTGTCTGAGTGCTTGCCCTGTCCTGTTGAATTTCGCGTGGCACTAATAATGTGCGGCAAGTGTGGGTGTTATTGAAAAGTATATATATAAATGTAGCTCCTTTTATGCTCTTTTCAGATATTCAAGTTGACAGCACACCTGCAGTTGATATGGTCCTGAATGCTGATAAGAAGCGACTAGAACTTCTTGCGGAGGTTTTGAGCACATTTGATTTCGATCTTGTTAATTTAGCACTACATTTTGGGTGTTTCGTCATACTGCTCTCTAGCGAGCGTATTTCACGTGTTCCTATAAATGTATGGCATTTGGATTTATATCAATTCGCATTGAGTCTCCGACAATCAGAAATGTCTTATTCTTGCAGGAGAAACGTTTGCTCCAACAAGTTGAATTGGCTGATAAGAAAATAAGTGATGCTGCGAATAAAAGACTCAAGGAGGTTTGTTAGTCCGAAACTAAAATTACATCAGCTGCACATGGAGTTGTGTTTTTAGGATAGTGTTTGCATCTTGGATACTTAGATGTTGCGTGGATTAAGTCCTTCAATTGTTCGTTAGCTATTGAATATCTTTCTCATCTGAACAAGATATGTTACAATAAGTTTCGTCAGAACCTTATAGGCCTTGTTTACACTTGTTGACCGTAGTTAACTTGCTTTTTTCAATCCTTTAACTAAAGAGTGATGATTTAACTGGCGATTCAACTGAAAGCATTTATACGTTATAGCATGTGCGTGTTCTACCTAGGCTGGACCTGTTCGTAATTCCCGTCCTTTTGTCAGTATGTGACCAGTCTGCTTATATGAAAGAGTATATTTCTGATAGAGCACGTTTTATCAGCCTTTTTGGAAGTTGATGTCCTATTGATGTTTTCTGTTCTCGATTGCCTCGTGACCAAATCCTTCACCGTCAGGATTGCGTTTCGGTGGGTTGGCTCCCTTACGTCTAGTTACTCTGTAACACCCTATTGCACCTCTTAAACGTTTTCTACAACATCAAGTGCTTAAGCCGTGTCCCTTACCGCATCGCAGATCTTCTAATAAATGCAAGCTAAAGCCATTTTAAAAAACAAGCAAAAAAAAACAACAACAACGAAATTCATCCTTAATATCCGCTTGGCTATACCTTCAAGGCTAGTGGATGTATGAGGGGCGTTAAACGGTGGGCTTCTTAAAATGGGCGTTGTGGGCTATTGCACGGATATTGAACGTGCGTGTGCCAGCAATATTAGTTGATGTACGCCTAAGTAATATTCAGTAAATGGCTTCTTGTGGTGGCTCCAATCATTCGCAATCTTGGTAAGACTTTATTCCCCTTGGCCGCGTGTTCCGAGTTCTGTTTCAAGTGGAACAAAGCTCGGATTGGGTCGAAGGAAATTGGACATTTCTTTAGTGCCGCAGATGTTCTAAAATCTCTGTATTTTAGTTACACTCCCGAAGTCCTAACAATTCATAATACCCAAGGCCCTTTTGAAAATTTTGTGTTACCATTTCACGTTAATGACTAGACCTTAACACTTTCCTGCCGTTTGATGATGAGCAAATTAAGGGCACTGGTAATTAGTAGCGGTCGATTGTGTTTCAGGTGTACACAGAACTGGCTGCCATTGGAGCTGACTCAGCTGAGTCTAGAGCCAGGAGAATTTTAGCGGTAATTATTTATTTGCTTGTTAATATTCAATTGTTACAACACTGGCAGTTGAAAGTTCTTTAGTTGCGAAGTTGATTATTGCGTCTGGTTGACTGCCTTTTTCTCTTTTTTAGTATACCTCTGAACTACCTCTATTATAGTTCGGTAATAGGCCGAGTCTAGGACTGCAACGAGACTCTACATTATATGCACCGAACTAAAAAAATTTATCCCCTTCATTAACACCCTTTGAACAACCTTAACCTATTCTCAAACTTTAAATTGGTAAAAAGCCCGACTTGCTTAACTGAAGTAGGGCGCAGAATGGGATTTTTTAGTGGGCCATTTTGGTAAGCAGAAGTGGTGATGCGGGTTGAACCGAACGATGTGTTACGGCGCCCAAATCGACGCTTATCAGACCCTAAAAAAGGTTTTGGTTGGTCCAGACAGCAGTAGTCTGTCGTCTAGTGCTGTGCTTTAGATCACCAGTTAAACGAAAATCTTATTTACCTAGCTTTCATCTATTAAAAAGAACTATTGGGGCCATATCCCGCCCTGTCAAGAAAATCGTTGGTTTATAAGATAGTCCTGTAACAGGCTTAGAGTCAAGTCTTGTTTCCTGTTGAGCAAGAACCGGTAGTTATAAGGAGTCGCTGGTCCTGTACTTTGCAGTGTGGGAGAAGGCTGCTAAACCGGATTATTCCCATGTACATCTTTCGATGCGCGCTATTTCTTGAGTATCCCGTCGTGTACCGGGAACTAGTCGCTTTGGAGTTTACTATAATGGTCTTTGAACATGTTACTCGTTGTATTTATATTTACTTGATTTAGAATTGGATAGAATATTATTTTGCGCTTAAAGCTAAAGCTGATCCTAAAATAGAAATGAAGAAAAAAAACGAATTTCTCTAACCCCTTCATATGAATTTTTATTAGCGAAGAAAGCGTGAGGTAGTAAACCGATGAAATGTTAGAACGTATGTGGGATCTCTTTCTTTCGTAATTTCTATGCCATTTAAAAAAATAAGTTCCGCTCCCATTCTACCGGCTTTTTGGAAATCGTTCAACTTTCATGGTTTCGCAAATATTTGGTGTTGTTTCATTTTATTTCGCTGCATTAAGGGTTTGGGATTTACGACAGAGATGCAGCAGAGAGCTACGAATCAATTTTCTGGTGGTTGGAGAATGCGAGTTTCTTTAGCCAGGTTTGCTTAAATCTGTTATTTGTCGCGCTCTGATGTGCGGGCTTCTGCTCGTTTGAATGATATGACCTGACAATGCCATTTGATTCGCGTAGAGCTAATAGGGTACAGTAGTAATTAGTTCTTTTTTGAATCGGCATCAGTACTTTTATGAACTAAGACATACCTCTGTGGTTGCTTAACTTGAATGGTGGTCCTCGGCTCCATGCAGTGTCTTGGTCAAGTTGCATACCCGTTTTCGTGGTTGTAGAGCTCTTTTTATGGAACCCACGCTACTTCTTCTCGACGAGCCTACTAATCATTTGGACTTGAATGCCGTCATATGGCTTGACAAGTACGTTTGCTATGTGCTTATGTTTTTATTGCCATTTTGTGCCACGCTTTTCTTGTAGCGCCGTGTTCCAAAAATGTGGAACCAGCTATTTTATCTTTACGTATGTAATATATACACTTATTTTTGGTCTTAATAAGCGTACATTCAATGATGTGTCACTGGCGCACTGGCTACCTCTGAAACGGGAATTGTCGGCCACCGGCCAAGTAACCGGCCCTTACAACACCGCCAGTTCGAAGAACACTTGTCCTCTGGAACCAACTTCTCTTAAAGAAGCAAATGTACTATGCGATCAAATAGATGGAGCATCGATTGGATCCCAATCGGGAATTTTATTGGAAAATATCTAAGTGCGATGTGGGGATGTTATAAAAAAAATCGATGAGGGCTAGCAAGGATTAAAATCAATTTCCTTTCGGCGATGTGATGGCAACTGTTCTGTGATATTCAGTAAGGAGCATCGAGCCCTGTTTCGACTTCCTTTTAGTGCCTAGGAGCACAAATGTATCAAATTTGCTAGGGAAGACAAGGCGATGCACAAGGAAGGCTCCTTGCACTTTCGTGATATTAGCATTTTCAATGCATCGTATCTGTTAGCTTCAGGGATATATATGTACACTATAGGCTCCCTATGCTGTGAGAATACGCACTGATATTGTTATTGTGACTCAGGCGTTATATGGTGACGTTAATCTAGACTTTTCTGCGTCGCGCACGGAATGTCTTCTCCAGCGCGGATCTCTACTTAAACCGAACGTTTCAAACCTTGACTAAGTTTTTGCCCGAGCAGTCTTGAAACCACAGTTTGTATGGCACATATGTTCAATTTCAAGATTTAATTCCTGAATGGTTGTTTTCGATTCTCTGTATAGGAATCAAACATTTCAGTACGAAAATAAAAAGTGTTGTCGCCGATATTGGTGCTAGTTTAGTGCGTGTGTATAGCATTATGTTATTTGGTTACGTTGGTTTAACTTGTTTTTCCGCTCGCGTGGCTATGTTGTTTGTTAAGCGTTATCATCACATTTTGATGTATTTATCGCAGAATATATCGAATATCTTGTAATCAATGGTACGCTAATATGCTCTTAATGTTGTTATTGTAAATTGGAGCACACGAGGTTTATCTTTTAAGTACTCAGTTTATTTTGTTTTATCTCGATCTAACTTAAGTCAATTATATAATGGCTTTATTATGAAAGGGGCAAATTTGTAAAACTACGAAAGGTAAAAAGTTCCGTTGTTGAAATAACAGAGAAGTCTATTTGTTGTGCTGCCACATTCGCGACAAGCGTTAGCAGTAGCAAAATCCTTCTTCTAGTGCTACGGGAATACGGGAAAAAGTGTAGCAGTTGCTTTGCTGCGAAGAAACTAAAGTAGAATTAGTTGAAATGAATGAATTAGTTAGAATACTTAAGATCTAGCAAGTGAGACCCGCCCCATGTCGCCATCATATTGCGTGTATAAATTATGAAGCGTTGTAGAGTTTTCCTACCTCGTTTGGGTGCAAGATACAAGATGCGTCGAAAAGTTTAGTTTATCAAGAAAGTCGTGCTTTTAGTTTATGACTTAAACCCGAAAGACCTTTGAATTTAGTAATATATATATATATATATATATATTGTTTGTATATATATATTTGTTTGCGTGTGTGTGTGTTTGCGTGCGTGTGTATTATGCATTAGCTGCTACATTTTTAGTTTTGTGCATGCATGTTTTCTATAGCTACCTGCAGCAGTGGAAGAAGACTCTGCTGGTTGTTTCTCATGACCAGCACTTCTTAGACAATGTCTGCACTGATATCATTCATCTTGGTAAGTGGTTTCATTTCGAAGATATCGTGTGATTTTGGTTGTGTTTGTTTGTTTGTAGCGCTTAATTTTTGTTATTTTGTTTGTGCTGTTTGTGCGTGTGTATGTGTGTGTGTGCGTGTGTTTCCTTAATGCTGCTCTACTGCAGTAACTCCTACAATCACTTGGATGAAGCAGGACGTAGCGCTGTCGTACAAAACTTTAAGTTATATGCCGAAGGTGGAGAATCGGCGCATCTTAAGCATTCCTATCTGTTCTAGTTTGCCTTGTAGACATCGATTTGGCAATTTGGAGAGCTTAAGCCTAATATTGATTGTAAAAATATGCTTCTGAGACTGAAGCGTCTCTTGTTGGTCAAGAGCTAGGTAGCGGGTAGAGGGTGACCGAAACTGATTGTTACGTTTCTGAGTAGGCCTTTCAATTAACTGATTAAATAACGGCAGTGTTAAAGGGCGCGTTAGTCAAATCTAGGCAATGGAACACAACTTACAAAGTGTTTCTCGTTCGTGAGCTTGCTGTACTTCAGTCTCATTCAATTTGCGTAAACGCCTTCTTTCATTGTCAAAAAAAACGGGCGGGATTGGGCTAATTTGTGTAGCGGTATTGTTTTCTCTACCTTCAACGCTGTTGACATCATACGTGAAAGCGCTCTAAATTACGCGGCCCTTCGCAGTGATGGGTACACAGTTCTAAGCTATCAGTTTCGACGGTTGCTGAAACCGTAAAGCCGTGGTCAGCCGAAACCAAAACCGCACCGAATGTTTTGTAATGCCTTTCGCCGGAAAACGAAACTCTGCCGAAACTTCATTTAAGTTTCGGCGCCGAAACCCAAACCGATACCAAAATTTGGTCGCCCTCTGGTTGCGGAGTACGTCGACTTTTGACTCATGAGTTTCAACTCTACCTTGATCATTCGTTTTTTTTTTTGGCTAAGAGTTCAAAGCGACGGAAAGTTTTTATTTGTCAATGCGTCTTTGCGGTTATTCGTGTTATCCAAAGGGCAGGATTTGTTATTTGCCATGTGTATTCATTTGCTTTGAATTACTTTGAATAGCGAAAGGCATGCAGAGTCATTAGTGTCCATCTGTGTAAGTGATAAAAAAATTAGATGAGTTTAAAGGACTTTTTAAAGTTTTTTATCTAGTCAACCTGACCGTCGATGTTGTTGGTGTTTAGACAATCAGAAACTGTACGCTTACAAAGGAAACTACAGTAAGTACCTAAGCGTACTCTATAAATTTGCAAGTTCTCGTTTAATGGAGCTGGTGACACGTCGGCATTTCTAAGTTCTTATATTCAATATGTAGTAAATTTTAAGCATTGATTGCCTTTTATTTTTTGCCCCTTCTGCCATTGTAACTGGTTCTGTGCCATGATTTTGGCCCGTAAACTTTCGAAATTCCTCTCGATTCTCCTCAATGCTGCATGAAACACGTGCTGGTGTTAGTCTGTGGATCTCTACTATAGGAAGTACATTCGTTTATAACTGGTGCGCTAATTAAGATATAGAGTTATTTTGGGTAGTTTGTTTGGTGATGCTGGTGCAATACTTTTTACGTTTTGTTTTTCCTTGTTCAGCTTCATTTAAGAAAATGTACTTGCAGAAGCTAAGAGAGCAAGAAAAAGCGTACGAGAAACAGGTGGGGTAGCGGTATCCTTGCGCTCGAACATACGTTTACCGACTTCACTATGCACCTTCATGAGCTGGGTATCGATCAGTCCGATTTAGCTATATGCTATATGTAAAGTTCTTAATGATCTGTTTATCAGCGAGTGATATTTTTAGTTTTCGTGCATATATGACTAGGAAGACTGCCAATAATCCGCCAGCCTTATTTGGTAACCTTGCTTAGACTTGAGATGTTTGTCATTTTGCACGAGGTTAAAGACAGTCCAGTTTGTTGCATTTGAGAAACTTTCGCGTTATCTTTTGTTTAGGAAAAGAAAATCAAAGCTTTGAAGGCCTCTGGAAAATCTGGCAAGCAAGCTGTAAGAAGCGAAATCTTTGGTTTCGCTCTTTGATGGCTGTTTTTGCTTTTGATATTTCGATTTCTTCTTGCGCAAAAGCTTTATCTTGCAGTAAACCTAGCGCTGCTGCTGTAGATGTTGCTTGATATATCTTCTAACTTAAGGCATGATCTTTGTTGCTTCTATCTTATTCAATATGTCAGTTCTGTTCGTGAATCCATGCAGGCCGCAACTTCTGTGTGCCCTGATTCAAGTAAACCTTGTTTCCCGTTTGTAATCACTCGGATGTGATGGGTGGGGTGGTTGGAAAGATTTCTAATTGTATTATCGTAAACTTCATAGCTGTACTACGAAACTGGATATTGATTGCCGTTTCTCCTGTCCGATACTAGTTTGAACCGACTCGGACTGATATTGTACGGGCGAGACCTTGAATTTAAAGCAGCGTGTCTGCCTCGTAAGATGTTAGGTACATGCATCTGCACAGTGCAATTTCTTTCTTTGACAGGAAGCGCAGGCGAAAACTTCAGCCAGCCAGAAGCAGAAAAAAGGTGCCTCTAAGAAGGAAATAGAAGAGGTAAGAAATATATCGGTGATTGAGTAAGGATCCAGTTGCGCACTTTGATGTTGGTGTTAATTGATTGCAATGTGAATTTGATGGGGTTTGACGAAATGAGGCGGGCAAAAATCTTTTGCATTTAGTTGATTGATAGGACTAAATCTGGAGTGCTATGGCCTGCCATATTTTGCACTATTAGACCTATTTCTTGTTGACTCATATGCAGCAGTTTGTCACTGGTATGTAATGGGATTTACATGTGCAAGATGATAAGTGTGTTGACATCGAAAACGAGTCATCTTTTTCGCAAGCTACGAGGAAAGCTTATTTTCAGATCCGTGAAAGGTCTTGATTATACCAACAGCGTGTCTGCATCTGCCCCAGCTTTTGGTGACTTTATTGGCGATTATGGTCGCGCATTGTATGTAAAGGAAGCATATCGGATTTGATGAGGATGTTATTTGCAACGCTTTCATTCAGATGGCTTCTCAAAAGCAAGAGTTACTGCAACGGCCGCGTGAATATAAAGTAAAGTTTACCATCAAAAGCCCGCCGCCTCTGAATCCACCGATATTGGGGTTGAAAGGTAAATTTTACTTTTTAAGTCTCCATTCACGCTGCACTAACTTGTGCTGTGCCTGATCGTCATGTTGGTTTCTTACTTCGCTGATGGGTTATCGTGTAGTTAGAACGCTATATGAGTGGCACAAGAAAACCTGTTTGATTTCATGAGATGTTGCCTGCTCGAAATCTCTATGGAATACAGTGCTTGTTTTTTGTACCTGAGATGGCCTTCCTGGAAGCTTAAATATAAACATATGGATGTCATAGTTCTGACATTGTCGACACGAAGGCATTTCGATGGCTTTTTCTTTGATTTAGTGATGTCTGTTAACTTATCGTAATTAAGATCTCCTTTCTTCTGATCCTATTAGTTTTGGTGCCCCACTTGTTTATTAAGCTATCTTCCTTGGAAAGTTTTCAAGATTCAAAAACTCCCCAGATTTAAGGTTGAGGATGTTTGTTTGTAGATGTGACGTTCGGCTATCCCAATCAGCCAAAACTTTTCAAAGGTGTCGACTTCGGTATCGATATGAAATCGCGTGGTGAGTATGAGTTCTTCTGTACTCTTCGCCCATCGAGTCATCGGGGACTGACTTTATTAACTGTCCTTGCGTAGCTAGTGCTTCCACTAGCTGAGGTTAATATAACGCTTAGCATGACTGTCGACCAGGTTTTACGTGCAGCTACGATATTGGCGGTTGCATCTTGCGTGTCAGACAGAAATTTTGTCTCGGTGCTTCTGCTAAGACTGCTGCTGGTTAATGACAATTGGCTTGAGCTCGCACTTCTATGCAACAGCGCTTGCCACGTCGTAACTGCAATGCTGCAAATTTCGTTAAAAATTATTGCTTAATGAAATTCAAGTATATAGTTCTAGGGTTTGAGACTAGTATGTTGTTGTGCCGCTTTCTTACAGCCTCTTATAATTTTTTTATACTACTTTTATTTCGTGAAGTGGCTATTGTTGGGCCTAACGGAGTTGGAAAAAGTACGTTCCTGAAGTTGCTGACGGGTCAAATACCTGTGGTACGTTTATTTTTGTCGTGTTTTTTTTGTGCTCGTATCGAAATGTGGCTGGAAAATTTTGATTTTATGTTTTCAAGATATTGCTCGTCTTTGCGAACGGTCTTTCTTTGCAGGTTCTAAGTATTAGTGTTTACGCGTTGTGTCATATGCTCCAGCAAGTCCGCACAGGCCATGTCTCCAATCAGAACATATATTTTAGCATGCCTACTAGTTGTCATCAGCTTAACAATCCTAACGAAAGCTTTAGCAGCTAGAGTGGGAAAGGCTCTAGTTACGATCTAGTTACGGACAAAGATTTTCCGACCTTTGTGTTATGTCTTTGAAAGTGTTTGCCTTTCTGTTCTTTTGCTGCTTCGTCTTCATCTTTCACACGTACGGAAATTGTGAATAGCGGATTTTTGTTATTATATCATGTTTCTGTGCATTGTGTACTGTAGCTATTAGATGTACCTTTTTTGTGTATGGTGGAGCTTTAGAGAATACTTAGCACCTTTTAGGAATCCGGAGAACTAATCAAGAACCCTCGCCTGGTACGTAGCATCTTTCTGTTACTGCATGTGTTTTCCGGGGTGTGCTTAGTTCGCTGATGTTGGCTCCACTGTAGTAGACTTCACACAGCTGGCCAGTGGTGCACCGGACTACTCGCTCTTTGGTTACCCGTGCGACGAGCGATGCGGTATGGATACTGTGGGTTGCTTTCTTATGCAGAATACTTATATATAATTAATAGATAAAATATAATATATATATATATATATATATTATAAATATAATAATATATGAAATAATAGATAAAATAATAGGTTAATAATTATATATAATAATAGATATATATAATACATATAAAATAGATATATAATAATAAATATAATAATTATAGATAAAATTATATATATATATATATATATATATATATATATATATATATATAATAGATATAATAAAATAGATTCGCCTGGTTAATTGCCAGGAACCCGAAGGGGAAACAATTGGCCGCTACTCCCTTGAAGAGCGCCCTTACAGTAATGTGCCTCAGTGTGTAAATGAGCTAATTAAGTGACGGCTCAGACTCGCCACATTCCTGAGTCGTCATTGAACTTGTGAGTATTTTAGCAGCAATGGCGAGTCCCACAGCCATCGCCCTCACGCTCTGGTAACTCTGCTGCTGCTTGCTTCGCGACTGCTTATTCATCAGGTTCCGAGACCCAATTACATAACAGCTTACCTTCATGTCCGATTGCCAACATCTCGATTGAGAATGACTAAGCCTCTTAAGGTAAGTACGTGGAACGTACGTTCCATACCAGGAATCGGATCCACCAGGCTGCTGGTTGGCGAAGTATAGAAGGTGTGTGTTGACATGATCGGGTTCAAGGAAGTTTGCTGGCCAGGCGCTGGTGAAATCTCTGTGGCGAATTATTCATCCATCCTGTGGTCTAGACGGCCTTAAGGCTCTAATGGTTGGTTCTTAATAAAAACCCTGCTGAACTGGAATCCTGTAAGCGAAAGAATCCGTCTCGCTAAATTTAAGCACTGCTTTGATAGCCTAACAGTTATCGTAGCATATGCCCTGAGCAATGAAGCTGATGTAAACGTTATGGACGAGTTCTACCAATTATTAGACCAAATGTGTCAGCACTTCGGTCCAAAAGAAGTTGTCACATGCCTAGGTGATTTCAAGGCAGTTACAGGGACATCAGGAGATGGTTTTGCCTCGGTAATGGGTCCTCACGGAAGTGGAACGCCAAATCTTCCATCTAGTCAGCACTGAAACTGCCGCGTATATTGCAGGTTGGAGTTCAATACCGACCACAGACCAGTTGTGGCAACGCTTGCCGTCAAACTCCGCAACTGCTTATGGAGTGCAATTTGAAGTTAGGAGCTGACAACTAGCAATGGGCTGACGAAAAAGCCAAAGCAGTTGGGCCCTGCGTGCGACTAAGTCAAAAATGCTTTGGGAAATTTTCGTCAACTTCGCTCTGCCACATTTTCCGTGTCCAGTCCTATTTTGGATGATCAAGATACTCGCTCATTAGTAACAAGCAGCAAAAGATCCAGCGATGGCGGCAATACTGTGATTAGCTTCTAGACCGTACTTCGGCGACATCATCAGCAGAGTTGGTGCAGGCCGTTGCCGAAGCAGTTAATGATCCTGAAATTTCTTGCTCAGCTTCCGCTGAGGATGAGGTCAAACTCTTCCAGATGACTGGAGAAAAGAAATTATTTTAACTTTCCACAAAGGAAAAGGGGACAGGCGTGAATGCAAAGACTACCGGGGTATTTCTTTCCGCTTTTTGCTCATTTACTGCATGAGAGGATCAAGAGCAGGCTTGTCGCAACAAGGAGAAAGAAACCTAGTGGACTCACTCCCCATCACTCTACAATTGATCGTTTTTGCGTGCTACACGTGGCCTTGCAGAGTCGGCGAGAATATCAGCGTCCTCTCTAGATTGCTTATGTAGACCTGAAGGCTGCATTTGATTCCGTTGACCGAAATGCACTGTGGTCACATAAGCTGTGGTCATAGACTCGGCATACCTCTAAAGATAGTCAGCCTGATTCGGAAGCTCTGCACAGACACTCTCAGCTGTGTCCTTATGGACGGGACTTTATCTGATTGGCTCCCTGTTAGAAGTGGCGTAACACAGGGGTGCACCATCGCAGCATTTCTATTTTTAACGCCTGTGGATCGGCTGCTTGAGCGGACATTGCTTAGAGGATGTTCTGGAGCTACTCCAGGTGACGAATCCTTTGCATATATGGATTACGCAGACGGCGTGGCACTGCTTGCTGACATGCTCGAGGTTCTTATCCTGTCGCTGGAGATGATGCGCGACGAAGCCGAACCGTTCGGCCTGGAAATCAATTGGAGCAAGACAAAAATCCAAACGGCAGTTGACACCTATGGTCTGAAACACGTCCAGTAGCTGGGAATACAGTAGACAATGTGACGTCCTTCACGTACCTTAAAAGTCTTATTGACTGTAATGGTAGATGTGAGGCGGAGCTGGCACGGCGGATATGTATTACCCGTGACTGCATGACACAACTGGATCTCAACATCTGGCACTGTAGCATATACGTATCGACCAAGATTCGACTCTACTGTGCATATATACTACCAGTATTGTTGTATTCAGCTGAGACGTGGACAATGACCAAGGCAATGTCAGACAAGGTGGATGTCTCCGACCAATGGTGCCTGCGCCGCATCTTGCGAATTCACTACTGCAAGCACGTGACCAACGCGGATGTACGAGATCACACAGGCTACCCTCCGCTGTCCGAAGTCATATGGGCAAGAATGCTTCGCCTCTTCGGTCACATAGCCCGCGGCCGTCGAGAGATGGATCACTCCCGAGCTCTTCGCTCCCTCATCAACAGACCTCCACGTGACTGGAAAAGGCGACACACTTGTACCCTTACCGTCGAGACAGATTTGAAGCCGAGCAAGCTGAGCTTTTGCTTTCCTGGGATCAAGCGTAGGACCGAGACTCGTGGCGCCGCCTTGTGCAGAAAGCTATGCCCCAGTTCGGGGTCCGCTCTTAATGGTGGTGACGGTGGTGGTAGTCTGCGACTCTTTGTTTGCTTGATCAGGCCGGCATTGATAGATTTACCACTGCTACTCTTGCCATATTCGCATCTCCTTAAACTATAACGGCAGCTGGGTTTGCCCATGCGCTGATCAAAAAGGAATTTATGCGGGTACAACCAAGTTAAAAACACCTGGTCTATGTTTTGGATGCGGGTGCTCGATGCGAGCCGTTAATGGCTTTGAGAGTTCTTCTTTCTTGTTTTAGAGAATCGGCTTTTACAACCAGCACTCGGCTGACCAGGTTCGTGAGCTCATACCCTATGTCTTTTCTAAGATTTATCTGATCTGCAGTATAGAACTTTTAAGGCGCTTTGGCGGTTGATATGGATAGCATGCAAATTGCCTTTTCTTATATTATTTAGTTGCCGTTTCAGCAAATGCTCCTTACTTTTCGATATCCTTTTTGCCTCCGTTGCCAATTCCTCGTAATGAAGTAAATAATGTATTACTCTTATTTTAGTTGAACCTAGACGAATCGCCGGTGGATTATTTACAGGTAAGCTTTCGTGGCTTTTGTTAGACTCCTTATGCTTCTATCAATTCTAGCGCCTGTTGTAAAGCTCATTGTGATCCTAGTTTTCCGGATAGTGAGACTAACAGAACGTCTTTGTTGTTTCCCCTTAGCGCGAATTCAACCTGGGCTACCAAGACGCACGAAAGCTTTTAGGTCGCTTTGGTCTAGCCGGTCATGCGCACACTATAGCTATTAAGGATCTTTCGGGTAACATCTTTGTTGTTTTAAATATTTAGCTATTGCACGAATTCAAAAAAGTGAGTGCAGTGTAAATGCCTCTAGAATCCACTAAGGACTTGCAGACGGGTTGATGTCTTGCAAATGTGCTACGCAGTAAATTGCAAGTTTTAATGAGCTTAACTTTATAAGCTCGCTATGTCTGAAATGAATTAAAGTGTTGGCAACGTGTTGTACTTCCTTGACAGATTCCTGTCGTTGGCTTTGATTAATTGATTGATTGATTGATTGATTGATTGATTGATTGATTGATTGATTGATTATGCCGGATGTCGGTTACGATCGTTTAGCACAAGCTGCTACTAAGCTGCAGTTGTCAGGAATCTTGCGCAAAAGCGACTCTCCGACATCGCTAGTTTTACATCGTCCTTGTGTTACTCGCAATTGTCTTTTCGACGCGCACTGTCAGCGCAGTGAAGCCTTCGCTGATTATCGGGTCCATTTGTCAATTGGGTCAGCATCTACGCGGTTGCTGCTTAGGGTTGTATGATTTGTTTAGGTGGCACCATCGACAACGTTATTGCTTTTCGCGGCCTGTGGTTCAAAGCGCGGCGCTTCAGTGGACACTGCGTTTGCGCAGCATGGTTCGCATTTATGCTAATGGTTTAATAAAGACGGAGATATCGATGTGTGCTTCGTTGAGGCATTATAATTTTGGAGTCATTTTTTTAAGGCTAGATGTTTCCTTATTGTAGGTGGTCAAAAGTCGAGAGTGGCGTTAGCTGACATGGCGTCAAGGGAGCCTGACATAATAATTCTGGTTCGTGTTGTCTTTTATCTGTGTATTTGGCGGGTGGCGATCACTTTCGCTTTTGTGATTTTGATTCTGTTGACATTTTGTCTTCCATCTGCTAGTTTTCGTCGCATGCGTTAATTGTGCTTTTCTGGACTGGTTTACGTGTTCCTTCCTAGTGGTGCTTGCGAACCAGCCCGCGATATCACGAACGCTTGCTTTCTAGGACGAGCCCACGAACAATCTAGACCTGGAGTCGATCGACGCCCTTGCAGAAGCCATCAACGAGTATACTGGTGGTGAGCAGGGTTATTTTAAGCGGTCTAACGCGTTTTATGCGAGCGAACTTGGCCGATACCCAGGGTCGTGGGGTGGGAGTATTCGAGCGAGCATGCGTAGAAGCGGATTGGAAACCTGGCTTCTCTTTTAACTGCATTATGTGAGCAGCTTGTTTAAGTTGCAATGACCTAACTTACAATGGGATACGGTCCCGCTCGTTTATACCTATGACATATATATATATATATATATATATATATATATATATATATATATATATATACATATATATATATGTATATGATTTTAGCTAGTTTCCTTATCCTTTATCCTAAGAGTTATTATTGTACAAAGCAGTTGGATAAAATTTTATTTCCGTTTTTCCGCTGTTGTCTGAGATGCGGGTTTAAGTCTTGGGTACAGAGGGGGTGGGGGTGTTGTCTCTACATTTTGCTACTCCCGTCGTCCTTATGATGAGTACTGGGATAGACTGAAGGATTTTTGTTGTCATGACATCATGACAGAGGTCATTTGTTTTTTGATACCGTAGGAGTTATGTTTGTAACCCACGACGCTCGGCTGATTCTGGAAACCAACTGTCAGCTTTGGGTGGTTGAAGATCAGAAAATCGAGGAGATTGATGGCGACTTCGAAGACTATCGCCGCGAAATTCTGGAAGCCCTCGGAGAGACAGTCTCTAAACCCGAGCGGTCTTCGTGAACAGGTTAGCAGTATTGACGCTCGTATGGTATTACACAGTCCGCTTCGGAAATGTTAGCTCCGAGGAATGTCTAATGCTTTTGGAAACGAACTCTAGATCACTTGGGAATTCTAGATGTCGGAAATATAAAATCTTTTCCAGAATGAATCTTTCCTTATGGTGCGCGGTCCTATCTTTTTTTCCCGAATTTATATGTAATAGCTTTTCGTGTCATTGTGGGAGTTAGTGGGTTCAGGGAAGATTCTGTTTTCTTTGTGTTACGGTATGTCTGTATTGGGGGAAACGTTGGCGTTTTCTTATCTCCCAACTATGGCCTGAGGCAATACTGACCGTTGAATAAACGTTAAGAATCTGTCTTCGTGGTTGAATCAGTTAGAGTATATGTGCGAGGAATTTTAAGTCTGCCGATTCAATTTTTATAATTAGCTGGGTGTTCTAAGAGCAAATGTTTTCGTACCTAATTAAAGCGAAGTTCTTTAAAGTCCTGAAAACGTTGATCTTATCCGAAAGCTAGCAATGATTGTTCTTATTCCGAAGCACAGTCCCCGTGTTAGCAAACAAAACAAACGATCGACCCAAGGCAAGTTAGATAATGAAATTCCAATTGGTTTTCCAAACTATCTTGGCGGCATTTCGTTCTACCAGGTTTAAATTGAGAGCAGCACGTTAGAGATGCACAGCAATGCGCTACCTTATCTGATGTAAATTGCAGCATCATCCGTTAGTCATTGCGTGATCCCCATTCGCTACCCTGCCTCGCAATTAGCTCCTTACCATTACCAGGATTTTCCGTTCCTTTCTCGACCTGGCGTGAATTGCTTTAAGAAGTGACGTAGTTGTTGCAAGTTGACAATTTAAAACGAGAAGCGGAAATTAGAAAATTTGTGAAGCGACTGCGAAGTTCAGTCAAGATGTCGGTCAATATGAACGTGGGATTCTTGTTCTGCGACCGATGTCGTCATCGCGATTTTAAAGCTCGGTTTATGAATTGGATGAAATTATTGATAGTAGTTGCGCCTCTAATTAGGACCAGGAATCTGTAATCAGTCGAATTGGATGCAATCAGAAATCGGAGGAATATCGAAGTCTAGTCTATTAAGATTCTCCTATTTCTGCGTAAGTAAAAAAGTTCACAAATAATTCACCAGCAACATGAATGTTCAAAGAATGTTCAAAGCACAATACAGCTTTTTCAAACCCCTATCAGAAAGCTTATGAACGTTTAAGAAATAAATCTTCAATTGCATCAGCAAAACATATAAAAGATACACCCAAAAAAAAGTTATTTCTCGGACTCCCCACCATATTCCATTAACGTAGGCTAGTAAGAAAGTGACGCATTTAGGAGCAACGTCACCGACTGTAGCTCTACGTCTACGTCTATTTACGTTTTCGATAAAAATGCCTGCGAAACAGCCTTAAGCACTTCAGGATTGCATAAAAGGTCTATGCAGGTCCATGCCATAGCCTTTGCGGCGTTAAGGGTGGCGGCCTGGCTCTGTCTGTCATTCGCCGCCAAAGCAAATACCTCTGTGTGGATTGGGCTGTCTGTATGGATTCGAAAACATGGGTGGATTGATGGACGCACTTTAGAAACATCACCCATGTCAGTAGAGCCAAGAATTGGCGCCTTAACCTTGATTTCGACACCACATTTGGCAGCGTTCTTAACGTACAAGTCCGCCAGAACTGAGTTCGTGGATAAGGAAAGCGAACCAAAGGTCTCTTCTACATCAACCGTGCAACCTAAAGCAGCCACGTAATTTCCACTGTTATAACACACGAGCTTCCTAACATGAGCCCACCTTCAAGTTCGTCTAGTATGCATTAAAAAAAAAACGAATAGCCCTGTCTCATCAGCAAGTACAACAGCGCTTGATAGCTTTATCCAGAACAGCTCAATTACCTTCAAGTATCGACCAGTGATAATTGCAAAAAAATGTTTTACTTATAGTTGATCTATAGGCAATTATATGATTGGATTGCGAAGATTTGCTTCAATCTAGTTCTTGCAAAAACTCTTTCCTTGGATTTCAACGATGCATGGGGGTTTTTCAACTCATTATAGGTGGATAAGCCACGGTGGAATTCGCTGCATGCGGCATGGATGAATGCAACTGAGTTATTCTACACTAATAAACACACCCACACACCCACATACATGTATATATATGTGTGTAACATTTATCGTTTTATGAAAACTGACAGTATCATGGATTTGCGGGTAGGCGCATGCACTAATATCAATATATAAAAATCAAGCAGACTTGACGCGCATGCGCTTGGCCGCACATAGAATGCTTTAGCAATTACTACTCGCTTAATAGTAACAAAACATCCCACACAAACCTGCAGAATCCGCGGCGGCTTTAGCGCAGCGAATAACCCTTGCCTTCAAGTCAAGCAAATCTTCGTCCGTTAGACCACGCACATACAGAAACAACGCAGCTCGCCTTGGAATGATATTCGGCTTTTCACCGCCGTCCGTGATGATCGCATGGACGCGAGAAGTAGGCTTCATCTGTTGTCGCAACATACTGACGCTGGTATAAAAGGCTACAGCGGCGTCCAGAGCATTAACGCCTTCCCACGGGGCAGCCGCGGCATGGGAGGCCTTTCCTGTACAAATTTAAAACCGTTTTAGTGTCAGATTTAGTGGTACATAGATAAGTATATCAAAACAGAATAAGGTCTACAAATGAGAACGACGAGCCCTTCGGCGCTCCAGGTTCAGAACTACGGCTTAAGATTTAGCCTTAGACATGTTTTCAAAAACAAAGAATGAAGCACTGTACGAACAGCCTAAATTCCATACCAGTAGAAAAACTAGTCCTCACGAAATAAAGAATACATGAAACACTACTTAAATTGAGTACTTAATCAATTGCCAGCAGCAAAGAATGACTCACCATGGAAAATCACATTCATGGAACAGATAGCTAGACATATCGGGTCTACGGCATCGAAAGGCGCTGGATGCACCATCATGCAAACGTCACATTCATCAAAACAATGTTTCTCTATCATCTTAATCTTTCCACCTCCACCTTCCTCCGCAGGAGTCCCGAATACAACCACTTCCCCTTCTAAGACAAGGTGCTGCTCCAAAGCCGCTTTCACTCCTAAAGATTTGCAAAAAGAACATTTTCAAGCACAAAAATTGATATCTTGTAGTCGATAAATTACCTACGGCAAATAACTACAAAAGTAGCTTAAGTAAGAACTTGCCATAACGTTTTATGAACATCGACATCAAAATAGTTTCGTGCGACACAGCCTGCGCCGCGAATAGAAATACAACAGGCATTTTATGCTGTGCTTCACACTGCCGGCATTAAATTTGAATCTGCACAGAAACAAATGAGGGCCAAAAATAGCTTGCTATTATGGCGCGTGTGATATTACGCATTTTACATCAATTTCAAACCGTAAAGAAACCTTAACTTTGCCACGCATACTCTTTTCACGTTACGAACAGCACAGGCTTCAGGAAAGTACGAACTGACAAGGACAACGGTAGGCCAGTGGTGAGGTTTTCATAAGATGAGTATCCAATGTGGCCATCCTAGGCCGCCCCTAGGCCTACTCAGCAAAAAACTAATACATAGTTTTATGCAAATGTTTTTTTGCCTCGTTCTCGCTGGATGCACAGATGCACTTGTGGTACGATAGTCCCCTATCTAAATGTGCATGCTTACCATTATGGAACCATTTGAGTTAGATTCAACACTTAACTTAACCACTAATATTCCAAAATAAATCTGACCAAGATCTAAGGACCTGCTGTTAAAGATCTACATTAATGCGAAATAGGCGCCAGGGCAGCTCCACCTCTCGACGTAACAACTGAAACGAATTAGTTAAAACTACATAGAACATGCTAACAAAGCTGATACCGTGTGGGGATAAATCGAAGCGCTATGGACTAACCAGGGACATCGTGCCCTAATGAGACAAATTTGCAGATCTGGACATAAAATTGGTAGCTCAGCCAAGCCAGAACCGTATTAAACGCAAACAAAAAAAAAGCGGGAAAGCGCAGAGGGTATTAGCATATTACTTCAAATCAAAGCCAATTCTTTTACGAAAGGAAAGCAAGGGATTGCACTTAATTATATCATGCAACAATATAAACCGCGAGCTTGCACAGGATCATCGGACGCTCTGCTATCGTCCACCCAATTAACACTGATTCCCTGCGTGGAAAGCTTTAAATTAACTTACGAGGCAACCAATCAGAAACGAAGCTTTGATAATCAAGTTTTACATCGTGACAGTGCAAAAAACACAGGGGAAATTTCTACCATAGATACGGTATTTAGAGGATGCGTCCCACGACAAGTGCGACAGTTCCGTCTATAGTGCCTTAACTAAGCTAGGGGACACGAACGATTACAGAGTATTAGAGATTGGTAACTGCGCGCGTTGGCAGGTCCAAATCTTGAAGGACCGCTTTGTAAAACAGTGGGCACACAATAATCACTGATGTTGAACACGCAAGACTACTGCCAAGTTCCCCACAAGTTTCATAGTAAAACTAGATGCAAAAACCTTCTAGCGTATTGCGCGCTTACTTGCTGTCGACAATTTCGCGCAAATACGTCGAAAACTTAGAGTTGAAGCTTCTACCGTTAGCAGGCCTTGATCCATAGCTTTCCCCTTGTTTCCGCATAAAGCAGGTCACCACTTTATCACTAATGCTAAAGTCACTCTCCACGTAACGCAACACGCAAGACCATAGCCTATCGTTGCAGACGCGTGCACAGGCATTGTCAAAAACGCCTCTGTAGCTTCGGCAAGTTATTTCAAAGGATGTAAGTCGGAAACGAAATAGGGCAGAACCAGATCGTGCAAAGACTCAGAACACTACTTCGCACACTTACCAACACATTAACGCTATCAAAACATTTAAATGCACGCGGCCTTAAAAAAAGGCTCCTCGCGCAAAAGAAAAGAAACAATTTCAAACTCACCAACCCCAGCAGCAACACCAGCCTCAGCAATTAAGTTGTGCCCACAAGCGTGACCTATTCCTGGCAGGGCATCATATTCGCAGCAGATACCCAGTCGTGGTCCCTTCCCGTTTCCGAACCTCGCGATAAAGGATGTCTCTAGAGGCGTACTCCTTGATACCAGGAAGCCTTTCTTTCCTAAATATTCTGTGAGAACTTTATGAGCGTAGTGTTCTTGAAAATTTAGCTCTGGATTTTTCCAAATTTCTGAGCTTAATTCATAAAGCTCATCAGCATGCGCATCTATTACCCTAGATGCCACATCTTTAAGCTGTAACACAGTTTCGCACTCCATTGTAAAACTGCAATGAAAACAAAAAGATCTTGAAAACTTTAGACTACCTTTTGTAACTTACACGCAAGTTACATACATGCAGACCAATTTGATCTTAATGATATAAGATAACTGCCAGCTACGTCAGAGCCTTCATAATAGCAAACCAAATTTCACTTATGCTGAACGCAAACCGAGAAGTTAGAAATTTGAGGCATACTTTTCTGTATGCAAAACTAACCTATATGAAAGTGCAAAATAACTTTAGAAAACACAATGATGCTTCCTACACACACAAACCATAGTGTGTTCCTTATTACAGCAAACATATACCCTAGATTCTGTACTACTAGTATTACATAACACATTAAAGGGTTACATATTAATAATATATCAGTCTCCATTCAAAAACTAACTTTTTCAAAAACAAAAACGTATCAGAAGTTCGGCCATCTAGACATTCAATCTTCGACTTGCATTTAAACAAGATCAGGTTTTCCAGGAGTGTGCATTAGGATGTTCCAGATTTAGTCAAAACGGATAAATAGCAGCATGCGCAATTTTACCTGTCCCCACACGTCCAGTTACTTAAAATATAACAGCGAAATTGTTCCAAATAATCGCAAAGACCTAGATTTAATACATAATTATTCAACTTTTCGAAAGTTTGCAGCCTTACAAGCAGACAATACAAACTCTTACGAGGTGAAAAAACTTTTACATTTAGGAGACCCAAGTGTTCACTGGTCTTCTTTAAACAGGAATTACGATTTCTCTCAAATGCTTAGTGACACATTCACCCTGAATGCTAGAGGCCCAGAAGCATTAAATTCTTCATGGCAAGGCTTTGGAAAAAGTGCATTAAATAATACCCTTTCACTTTCCTTCCCAATAAGAGATCCACATCAGCGATGCTGATAAGAATGTAAAAAGGCTTTATTTAAGGCTTGCCTTCTGCTGTCCTTCTATCGAACTTATGAGAAAACTCAAGAAATTTGAGAAACTCAACTGCTTCAAAATAAACAAATAATTGCTGGTGATCATATATACCGAATGTGCAGGCTCCAAGTCTGGAAATAACAACTTTATGATCTCCAGGTCACAATGCAATTAGAAATCCAACTACAGCTGTGGTTAGATTTCTTGTCATAATAACTATAAATTGTATAGGTCGTAATTAAAGCATCCAGCATGATCCAGCATTTGAACAACGTCAAGAATAGCTCCATGCTCCACTGGCACCTAAAGGTTCATAATTGGTTAATTCTATCTAATACGAGTTGTCAGCTGCAGTTGCAAAATCTTTTCAAATCACATTGACCCTCATGAGAAAAATAATAACCTAATTAACTATGATACCTCTCACAGCCTTTAGAAATGTTTAGCATACACAGCCAACTGCGTACCCCTTGATGCCAGGAAGCCTTTTTTTCTAAATATTCAGTGAGAACTTTATGGGTGTAATTTTCTTGAAAATTTAGCTCCGGATTTTTCAAAATTTCCGAGCTAAAGTCATAAAGCTCATCAGCATGCGCATCTATTACCCTAGATGCCACATCTTTATGCTGATTTTTGTTTAGATTTGTTGAGAAACAATCAATTCGCGTTAGTAGTTGACAGGCAGAGGATTCCAGGTGCATTATATAAATTAATAATACATAAATTTAAAAAAGTGATGATTTACAATGTAAATCAATTTCCATATGATGAGAAAAATTAAATGTAATAATAAGCAATGATGAAACAAAAAATGAATTCCCTACACAAAATCCTGTAGCCTTCAGAATAAAACTAGTTGAGAAGAAAGCTTAAGCTAGGCACTCAATTTCTTCAAATTCCGAGAAACCGAGAAAACAAACAAATCTCAATCTTAGTAACCACAATGATAGACCCACAACCATCCACATACAATAAGCTACATCCTGCCATGATTCAAGCATTCAGAATTCAACATTAAATTTCTTGTGAATGGCCACGAAAAATGAGTTACTAGGCCCTGACTTGGCATTCTTGCATAAGGTAACAACTATGTCCCAAGCCAAAACCAAGCAACCCAGGTTAAGTTCTAAACTTTTCTTATCCACGTATACAAACTACATCAAACACGGTTGCAGATAAATTTGGAGAATCTCGCGTGTACCTGGACTGTTCCGAGTGAATCCCAGAGCTAATTCTCGGAGTCCGACCGGATAACCTTCGTGACCAATTAAGTAAACTTGTGGTTTTGAGACCAATCACTTCTGGCATCAGAGTTCTATGTTTGAAGCATGTCTATAATCTAATTATAAAAGGGCGGGCGAAGACAGCTTGATCAATATCCGGTATTCATCGTCATCATTCAGAGCTGCGGCCATGCTTGAAAAAAAAAACTGGCAAAAGTTAGACACCTCGCGGAGCAATTTGCAAGGTTCAAAATCTGATAAAATTTATGCGGTG
>QQSS02204970.1:0-11845 GCA_003687565.2 Craspedacusta sowerbii
GTATGTATGTATGTATGTATGTATGTATGTATGTATGTATGTATGTATGTATGTATGTATGCATGTATGCATGCATGTATAGGCATGCGGGTGTTTACATAAGTTATAGAAATTCTATATTTTTAATCAGTCTGAGCAAGACTTGATACCTCTGAAGCAAATACATTTGCAAAATTCCACCTGGGAGCTCCACAGCAACAGAGAGAACAAAGTTGACATATATGCTTCCACCAAACCCATCAGCAGCTAAGGACATGCCATAATACGACAGACCACAGTTTAACCTAAAAAATAACCGAGTCTCCATAATTCACAAGCACTTTTCTAACGATATTTAAGTATATGAATATTTAATATCAAAAGCCAAACAGGTAATGAACTGCGTAATGCCTACAGATCTTCTGTTCGCTGTTTATGTAGATCTAAGATAAGGTCTTTCTTTCTTTCTTTCGGAAGAATTTGCAAACTGATAAAATATACTTCCACGAAGACATCGCATAGTCTATAGCAAACTGCAAGTAGTCCGGGTAATAATACACCAGGTTTTTTGTAGGGCATGATTCTCCGCGATAGCTGGTAGCATTTTCCAGGAGCACCATTCTCAAGATTGGCCTATTCGAGGAGTCATCTCATTACAGTTGCAATTAGGGGGTGATCAGATTCAACCATACATGGGTGTTTTCAGTTTGATCGCGTTGCGAGGGTGCCTTGAGCAGAAGCGAATGCCACGTGGTTACTATGAGATGCTTTTCGGATTGGATAGAGCTAGCGCGTGTGCTGTATTGAGTAATTTATGTACCCCTCGAATCTACAAGCCACGTGGACAATCAAGCCTATTGTGACTTCACTGCGAGATTAAACAGCTTAGAGCAGCCAAGTTCACCAAACAAGTGGAGCATGTGGGTAATTTCGAAAGAAACTTTTTCATCTCAAATTTAAAACCTTCTAGCGTCTAGCATTCGTTATCTCTGTTGCATTCAAAAGATTCCATAAATATGGTCCACATGATGAAATCCGGACAGCATAAGTGGTAGCGAGTGGAAATTTTTTTAAGCATTTGATATTATTCTAAGAGCTCTCTTCCGCAGTCTGTGAATCTGGTTAGCTTGCTCTCGTATGCACTTGCATAAGCTGCATTGCGATACGACATATAAGGATGAACAAATAGAAAATTCGAAGACCTAGACCATCTTTCTAAATTCTTCCTTCCCTGCAAATTACCCCTATATGTTTTAAGATTTTAGACTCGACCGCTCGAAGTGACGTAGTTCATCCAGTTTAAATGTTCATGAAGTATCACTCTTAAACATTTAGCAACAAAAGTAAGCTTGATCGGTTTCCCATTTAAGGGCAGAGTTGGAAGTGCCAATGGCTCAGTACGCACTTCTCTGCCAAAAATCATAATTCATGTTTTCTTGGTGTTGACAGATAATCGATTTGCTTGTAGACAATCGCCTAGTAACCTAAGCTGTTCATTAAGTCTTAAAACTGCAATGCTAATAGCATTACGGAGAAAAAAGTTGGCGTCATCTGCATCAAGAATTTTCGGAAACACTAACATTCTGTCATTGAATATTGAAAGACGAGTCGGCAACATAAAGGTGTAAGCGTACTGAGAGCATAGAAAGAAATGCACAATTTAAAAAAAAAAATTAAAGGCATATTCGAACAAGAAAATTCGCTTACCAAAGATATCCTTGAACAAGAACTAGCTTGCAAACAATCCAGTTTTTAAATAAGTCAACATAAGAAGACTTTTTCTTTTCCGATTCTGTATTCTTTAAGGTAAAATTAAAATCAGGCTGCTTGTTAACCCTTGCCACCTTCTGCAAAATTTTTTCTGCATCAGCAGTTCGTCCAACTGCGTTCAACCATCGAATGGATTCAGGAGTAAAGCTACATCAATGGCACAAGAAAATACAAAATAACTACAAAAAGACAAGGTAAACGTATTTTTCGTTGTGAGCGCATACGAGGAACACTTTCCTTGCATAAGTTTAGGTCTTGCATTAACAGGGCAATCCTGAGGAAAATGCTTACATTCAAATCCTCAGAAAACGATATTTACAACCATTTCCAACTTGAACAACGTTCAAAATAGTGCTCAATAACAAAACAATCTAGCACTGATAGCTAAATGTAGTAATCAGATTAACTGCTGTTGCGAAGATTAAACCAATTAGCAGAGGTGAAGCTTTGCTATTGCAAGCACAACATCACAACAAGATATCTTAAAAATCTTTAGACTTACAACCAAAATCCCATGATAAAGAAATATGGAGCAGCAGAAACAATGACTAATGTTCTCCAACTGTCAATCAGATATGCCTTTAAAGTCATTACAAAAAGACCAATAGTCCATGACGAGCCACCAATGGTTGTTAGCAGAACACGCCTTTCTGGTCCAGTCACTTCAGCCAGAATTACAAAAGCATTTAAATCAGTGCATGACACAAACACACCAAGCAAGAAACGCAATGCTATTACTTGCCACACGGTGCTAACAAATGCTTGAAAAAGACTGCAAATCAGCAGACCTAACAGGCATATAAACATAGTATTTTTGCGTCCATAATGATCTGATAATATTCCCAAGAAAATGCTTCCGACGCTCCAACCAATAAATACTGCCGAACCAATAAGAGCATCTTCTGACGTCTTGCCGCATACCAAGTCAAACTAAACAAAGATGCAGACAGCAATCTAAGAGGCGTGATCAATGCAAAATGACTCGGTCTTTGAAAATTAATAATTGCCAACAAAGAATAAAAAATTTAATTAAAATTAGCTGATGGCCTGCCATTATAACTGGTTTAGGAAAGTCCCTACATCTGCGTTAGAGCCTACTCACCATCAATAGCTAATTTATCCATCTTTCTAAACAAGAATTGAATTACAACGTAACTTAAGTCAGCTGCCAGCTTTTAATAACATCTAATATGCAGAACTGCTGGGAATCAAAACTAAAACACGGACTCGAATTAAGCTAATTTGTACAAGCTTTAAGGGCAGCCTTCTCTAACCTGCAATCAAAGAACATTAACTTGCACATACCTCAGTTACCAGTGTACTCTTATTTGCAGAAAACATCCACTTTTCCCTGGACATGTAACATCTGGCTTTATTATTGGACTCATAAGTTTTTCCAATACTTTCCTTGAAGTCACAAAATTTCGAAAGGTCAGTAGAAACTGTTTCATTAGTAAGTGAATTATTGACCACATGTTCAAACTTGCTCATATCATTGCCCGAAACGTTTGATGAAAGGCTGTGCCACAAACTGGTACTAGAATTGGAAGGCCTACAATGCCATGGTGGACTGTGCCCAATAAAGTAGAACAACAGAGCTGGAAACGTTGTAACGTAGACAACAGCCATCATAATTGCCATAACAAGGATTTGAAACCGACCACACTGCCCTGTTTTACGAAGAGCTTCATCAATGTCTAACTCTTCCGAATCAATATGTCTAGACTGAATAAAAAACTCTCCTTGTAGATAGTCAACCGTTTTAGACACATCATGTGCGTCCACACCATAGGGATGAGCAATGTGGTCTTCAAATTCTGTTTTATCTACATTCATGACTTTAATGTCAGTAGCATAGAACCTGGACAAAAGAAATTAACCCTCATATTAACACACACAAGCAAACTATCCTACCTAAAGCATCTCAAGATCAGTTAGTTTAAAAATGCTATGAAACTTCTTATGTCCATTTCAGCTTACAAGCATTGCAGGCACTTAATCTAAGACTAGGCTATGATAGGCAAAAAAAAAAGACACACACACAAATACACATTAATCGCTAGACAGTAATAAACAATATTTGATGAGCATGACTTACGCCTTGCAATTAGTAAGCAAAATTATTTTTATACTGTACAACTCCGGCAAGTTTTTACAGACTACTGTAGTTAAAAAATGACTTCAGCTCTCAACAGCAGAAGAGAGAATGCTGAATACATATTTATATTATATTCCTTGTAATGTCTAGCATATCTGTTAAGAATTGCATAATTTGTATCATATAGATTATACAAAAATTGCCTGGTTCTCTTTGATTCGGAGTCCGATTCTTGTTAGCGCATGTTTTTTTCCTCAATTTCAATATAGCTTTGCCCCTCACTTGCCCATTTCAGGCGCATATGTCTTGTCCGAGCCGATGCCCGTCCATGTTAGCACTCTCACCAAAGCAAGAAATATGAAATTTTAAGCAATAAATTTAGTCTATTTTAGAAAATTTATTGGCCATTCTTTTATGGTAGAGGTATCTTTACGCTGGCCCCCACATGTGGCAGTAATTATAATTTTGTAGATATCTAGCTTCATTTGCATACAGAGGACAAGTTGCGCAACCTAGACTACACTTGGTTGCAAAACACTTTCTCACTCAAGCGCTTTACCTTGAACAGTGAATAGTAACTTTCTACAATCCTCTTTTTGTAAATGCTTGTATCATTCATCCTTACAATTTGCAAAATTACCAATTGGAACTTCCCAAGATTGATTTTAGTTGATTGCTAGACAGTTTTGCATTTAAAAAACTGTCAAAATCGATGTCTCCTTTGATAACAGCCTGCAGAAGATGTCTAGAGCTATGCACCTAATTTCCTTTCTAAAACTCTGTATTGGCGTAATTTATATAAACCACTGATTATACCATGGGCTTTCTTAGATAGCACGTAATATTATCATATCGCTTGTTTTGAGGCCACAATCTTAGGGCATCTAGCCGCCATGGCAATGTCATCTGTAAAGAATGTCATAGGCAGAAATGAAAATGAGACTAAACCTAGAATCTCACACAACACCAGTTTTAATTAACAGTAGGTTATGGCATTCATGATCTTTACATCAAAATCATGAGTTTCATTTGTTTAAACATTGAAAAAACTGATTCGCTTCTTACCAAACATTAATACCAGTCATTTTTAGCACACAGTTTAACAGGAATGTTACTCTAAGAGCAAAGCAAAAATAAAAATAAAAAAGTTAATGAGTGGTTGCCTCACATGTTAACCTGAGTTTTAATAGAAACATATGGGGTATGGTGTCAGAAGATGGACATACCCTTTAAGCGATCAATTAATCTTTTAACTGTCCGTGCTTGTCTCTGCAACATTCAAAGACTACCCTTTAAGTAGCACTACCATAGGTCTACCAAAGAAAGAGAGTACTAGTGATTCCCTTTGGCTCACCATTCCCTAACTAGAAAGCACGGCATACAACCTGTCAATAAACAATCATTTTTTGTTTACTTAAAAATTACTAAAACATAAATATCTAAGTGAAAGCAAAATGGCTAATAAAGCAACCACTCATACCTCGCTGGTCTTCTAAACTCTGTGCAAGTGTCAGAGCTTTGGAAACAAGCTTCTTAACTCGTCCGCAGAGTCCTGCAATCCAGCCCCTTGCTTTTCATGCACTTTTTATATTAATTAAATTGAATCCATTTAAAAAATTGCCAAAAGCATCAGCTGATATTACTTTACAAAAATGATAAATCTTGCACCAGTTGTTGCGGAACCTTGAGGTGAAGGAAAAGACAAAAATTAGACAGTATTACCTTCAGACATAAGCATTGCGCACATATAATTAAAATTTTCCAAAGAATGACACACCATATGTGACCGCAGGCGAAAAATATTTAAGAGAAACAGAAAATAGCACTAGAATGCTATAGGAAGGGTACAGCTGTCTGAGGACACAGGTAACTGACACAAACAGAAATACAGACTAGACCTAAATTTATTAACTATGTACTTAATATAGCAACGAAAATAGCAAGAGCTTCCACCAAAGGGTTATTACTATGACGCCCACCTACCCGTAGCTGTCAGTTAACTTTGGAATTTGCAATCGAAAATGCAATTGCAAATTAGTACCAAAAACACTTCCCCCCACGCCATCACACACTAGCCTCCTAGGAGCAAGGCTTCAAAAACTAGGTGATTGAACCTGGCCGCTACACTTGCTGGGCTTCCAATAGTTTTTGTAAGTGTAGCAGAAACCGAAAGACAATATCAAACATGTGATTAATACGACAAGGATAATATATATCAAGCAATATCAATATCAAGCATGTGACACTGCATTGAAAGCCAAAGCCCTTATTGTGTTAACTAGACTATGTTGTGTTATATGCTGCTCCGATAGTGAAGAAGGGAAATCATGCTTGCAACGATACGAAGTGTGTACCCGTAGATGATCGAAACCGTACATGATCGAAAAATAACTATTCATGCTCAATTGCCCGCAATTACAAGCGCCGGACCGCAGATCCTATGAGAGAGGAGCTAGGAGAGGGGCGATTGGTTGCCGAGGCATAATGGCAACTAGTCTTGCCGATTGCTGTGCAACAACAACAACAACAAAAAAAAACATTGAAGTTCGCTGGGTTCATGTACATGTTATGGAGTGAAGACGTTTCATGGTCATCGCGGTTATATAGATTGCTACGAGATGCTAGTTCGTGAAGATCTTGATGCTTCTGATTTGATTGTGTAGACGTTATTTATGAAGCCAGACACGTATCAGACTTTTGGTTTCGAATCGCACTCAAATGCGCACGATGCATGTATGGCAAATACCTTCAGACTGTAACCACTGCACATCGTTTGCCACTTTCTAGAGTAAAAGTCATGTGCGTTGAATTGTGCAGGCTCCTTGCATCGCTTTATTGGATCTGTTTGGATGGGACGGGCGGCTGATCTAACTCTAATTTTTAAGGCTCTCGTTATTGTATTTGTAGTAATTTTAGACATTTTTTATTGTTGCTAGATCATCCATGGCTGTCCCTAGGCTAGCTCCAAGCAAACACAATGGAGATGCGATTAATAGAAGAGGAGCTTTCATAGAAGCCTGCAGAGTTTCTAAAGATGAACCTATGAAGCATGCAACACTTTTCGAGGAGAGCCAGCTTCTTATTTATAACAGGCATACTGCTTGTTCGCCGTAAAAGATCAGGCTTTGGCAGATGACCTCATAGCACACCTGTATGACCCTAGAAAGTTCCAACCTGCGAATTTGTATATAACGTGCTTTCTAAAGTGGCAGTAGACTTAGACCAGCTTGATTATCTCGTTGGAGTGATTTTCCAAGATTTTCCATGGCGAAAGGAAGACTCTCCACCGCATCATGAGGGCCTTTCCGCTCGAACTGAGTAACATTCAACGCTGCTAAAAAAATGCTTAAGATGTTTAGCTGGAATTGAAAAAAATTCTGCCTGAATCAGCGGATCATATACTACTTTCGCAAGCATACACCCTTATCGCTTCTACACCGTGAGTCGCTATGCTTCCCCTTATTCTTTCCTTCACCCAAAGTATTCCAAGAAAAATATTAGATACTGTCAGCCAGGAACTCGAAGTATCTGATTGTTCAACTTTCAATCAATCCATCAACCAACCAATCAATCAACCAACCAATCAATCAATCAATCAATCAAAATAATTTTTCCAAAATAGTCCGTTGATAACATAAAAAAGATTCAATGTCTACATGCAAGTATACGACACACAATAAATCCTGAAATTTAAACAGACTTAACATGAAAATGATCGTGATCGTACTATCAACCGAGGGGAAGATCTTCTAATAGTAAAATGCTAATTAACCAGGGATCACCCATAGTCCGATGCGATTACGTCATTTTAATTGTTTCAGATTCGCGTTGTCAATACAGTAATAAGGACTCCCCGTTAACATAGCATTAAAATATGTGAACCATTCAAGAAGTAATAATAAGAGACGGGTGGACCATGTTGGCAAGTGAAAAAGTACAGAAGAAGAATCAGACGAAAGAATCAATGAAAGGAGTCTAATAGTGTAATCGCATCTAGACATTAGTAGCAAGTGACATGGCTTTCATTGTTTTCATAAAAACGTGCTTTGGTACAGCAAAATCTACCCCAAGATTTATAATTTGGTTTTACAGCAAAGCACCCTGATATTTCATGCAAGTAATTCCATATCTTTCCGTTTTTCTTCTTGGAATAATTAGGTGCGGTTTTGCAGCTAAGATAGTAATTTGTCCCGTTTTATTGTAATTAAAGTAACTGCTGAACGCCTGAGGGAGGTTATCGTTTTTCCAGTCGTAAATGAATTTATAATTTTTCGTTTGTATAGTGTCTTCAAGTTTCAAAATGCCTAGTTTGTAAAATAATGGGAAAGTTGGGTCTTGTAGTTCAGCAGACGCAATTGTTCTTATTGCGCGCTTCTGTAGAAGGATACGTTTTTTTTTTAGTTCCGCTTTAGTGGCCCAACCCCAGATTATAAAGCCGTATGAAAGATGAGAAGGGAAAAGACTGAAGTACAAGCCTCGTATAGTATTTGTGTCAGCGTTATGGCGAAATTTTACTAGCAGACCATTAGCTACCCACAGTTTTTTCTCAAGTTCTCTAGTGTTAAGGTTTCCACTGAAGTTGTTGATCTGATATGACTCCTAGATATTTAACTTTCCTGGAAAGATATACCTTGCATCCTCTGATTTTCAATGTTATTAGAGCGCGTAGAATTTGTGTTTTGATCGAAAGAGGACTAACTCAGTCTTCTTGGCGTTCAGGGACAGTTGGTTTGCAGAAAGCCAGCCTAAGATGACTTGCCGTTGTGGAGACATAGACTTTCTCGTTGTTTTAACTGACGTATTGTGGAATAAGACAGTTGTGGCATCAGCAAAGTGGTAGGAAATTGAGGATCGAATGCAAAGGAGAAAGTCGTTAATATACAATAGGAACAGCAAAGAACCTAACGTAGAACCTTGAGGAACACCATGAGAGTCTTTTAATGGATCAGATTCCGCATCTTCTATTATGACATTGTAACCTGTCAAGCAGGTATGACCGGAACCGCTCGAGGCATTTTCCCCTTATTCCGTAGGTGCACAACTTGTCCACTAATATTTTTTTGGTTTACAGTATCAAAAGCCTTCTGAAGTTCAAGAAATAGCCCTCCAACAAAGTTTACCTTGTCAAAAGACGTTTTGATGTAGTTCGTAATGCTAATCAGTGCATGACAAGTTGAGTGCCACTTCCGAAAACCGAATAGGAGGTCATACAGAACTCTATGCTTTTCAAGGTAGATGCGCATTGGCAGTACATACATCTTTCAAACAATTTGCTGATATTTGATAGAGGTAAATAGGTCTCTAATTGCTACAGTTTTCTTTTTAGCCAGACTTGTATGTTGGTGTCGCCTTGGCAACCTTCAAGATTTCGGGGAAAATGCCTTGGTTGAACGATTCGTTTATAATCAATGATAGAGGTGCCGACACATAGTTGGCGCCTAGCTTAATTAGATTTGAGGATGTACTAAAGGGACCGCTGGCTTTGCTGTTGTTCAGTGCTTTAATTTCAAGACCAACTTCATTAGGCGTTGTAGAATGTAGAAACATACTGTAAGCTAGTGGCTGTGGTATGAAGTACCAAAAAATGTGCTTTGGCTCCGTAACTGTGGGAGTATTTTCATCAAAAATTTTAGACTGACACGATTTCTTCTTACCTGCTTGAATTATTTGATTTATGCCATGATCTTTGAACTTATGAAATCCTGAAAGCGCCACTGTGCAACAACTTCTGCCAGCCGTGAGTTGCATAGAGAACACAAGTACCATTTAATGTATGAAGATATTGAAATGGTACTCCATGAAAAGGCCAAAAACTCTTCAAATATAAATAGCGTGCTCTAATAATGTTTATGTTTACGGGGTTTTTTTGTACTGGCGAATCTATTTCGTGAAAGAAACTAAATCCACCCTTTGTCTAACGACAGATTTGTCCAGAATTGCAAGCTGGTATGGTCTTGCAGTTAAAAACTCTTTATCAGAAAAAAATCTTGAACTTGATGACATAACAAGTCTAAAAACATACGTAACCTTGATCCCTCCAACCCGATGATTGATTATCTGAACATCAATAGTCTAAGAAGCAAGATGGTTGATCTAAAAGAAAGTGTGAACAAAACCCTGCCCGCTATCTTGGCTACTAGCGGGACAAAATTGGACAATCGCTTCCTGTACACGCATTTTGCCATGATTGATTATTATGACCCATAGAGTGGGGTGAATTGATTGTTTTAATAATAAAAGGTGTGCTTTTTAAAGCTGTGTCTGATTTCGACCCATCCTAATTCTTATTACGGGGTTTGAGGCCTCGGTTCAAAGAAAAAGTGGTTTAAACCCTTCTTCTGCTAAGCAAATACAACAAAACAATAGTTTTTAAGATTTTAAGCTATTAAAAACGAAATAGGAAATACCAACCGGCATTGGGCCTCAAAGGCATTGATTTTTTAAATCTCATTAAAGACAACAGGTGTGCCACAAACGGATATGTATCATCCGCGGAAGCGATACTCCCAAACAGGCCCAAAAGTTTTTGCAAATCATTCGCTTTGTGCTTTTAAATAAAGTTGCCGTAAGCTTATTATCTCTAGAATGAGATCACAGTTAGCGTGTCAAAATTCAAAACTTAAGCCAATATTGGTGCTAGGTGGATTTCTGTGTGTGTGTGTGTGTGTGTGTGTGTGTGTGTGTGTGTGTGTGTGTGTGTGTGTGTGTGTGTGTGTGTGTGTGTGTGCGTGTGTTTTGTGTGTGTGCGTGTGTGTGTGTGTGTGTGTATGTGTGTGTATGTGTGTGTGTGTGAGTGAGTGATTGTGTGTATGTATATAAGTTGCTACCCCTTCTTTTATTTGCCCTACAGCCTCGTCTCTCGCCGTATGGCTATATTGGTTGTTGAAAGTAATCGTTGTAGTTAGAAGCAGTTAATATGGAGTATATCTGGAAGCATACGAGTATTATTCAAGGCGACATAGCCGATTGCTCCACGCGAGGTTTATATTGGTACGAGGCAGTCGATTGAGTTCGTCTAGGAGTTGCTTAACTTGATTATATCTTGACTTCATTACAACCGTGAAACTTGTAAAAAGAGAACAGAAGTACAAGTTGAGCTAACAGAATACAATCAGGTTAGGATGTCTGCTTAGTCTGAAGTCCAATATACCGATCTGCTAAAAAAAATTATGTACCGGAATTGAATGAATAAATTAACAAATAAATAAATAAATAAATAAATAAATAAATAAATAAATAAATACAATAACGCGCGTAGCCTTGAAGTGAAAAGCTATAAATAGCGATTCCAAAAGCTACTGACGCCACTGACAAAAGCGAAATTGTGAAACATAATAAAACCATTCGTGAGCAACAAGGAAATAATGATTATAAAAGATCTTAAATAATCCGGGTAAGTGAGCGAAATTTTAAAATAATTGTTATATCAGCATAGAAGAGGTCGAGCCGCACACCATAAGATGTTTCTGCAGATTTTTATCTGTTTATCGATTCGAGCGTATAAAACATATCCAAGTGGTTTATGCTGAGCACCCTAGTGGAATTGAAATCCAAACTAAAACTTTATCTCTAAAAAAATCAAATTTTCAACCTCAATGAAGTTTCCATGGAAGAAATAGATAAGCTATCATGATTTTTAGATAAAGATAAGTCGACTCGCTAAGATCAGCTCCCCCTGAGCTACTACAATAGGCTGCAAAAGTCCCTGATCCCATCCCTGATGAATAAATGCTAGCCTCGCACAGGGATTGTTCCCAAACTGTGCCATAGCAGCAATAGCTCCTCTCCACAAAGGAAGTGACCAACGACTTCTTGCAAAAGAAGAATTTGAGGTTTGCAAGCATTCTATAGACTATTTTCAAAGTGTTTACGAAGTCGTTTAAACTGCCGATAGCACCCTACGTATATATCTATCAGTTTTCATTAGTAGTAGTAGTAGTAGTAGTAGTAGTAGTAGTAGTAGTAGTAGTAGTAGTAGTAGTAGTAGTAGTAGTAGTA
>QQSS02204992.1:0-11845 GCA_003687565.2 Craspedacusta sowerbii
ATCAATATATGTTCTCGGCATGGAAAATATTTTTGTAACGCACGAACTATGGTTGAGAAAAGAAAATATTGTTGTTGTTGTTGTTGTAGCGCGATTCCAGAAATAAAGGAATAGCGACGATGAAATGTTTCTTTGTCGATGCTTACATGACTATCGTTTCACTCTCAGGACAGCCATTGAGTGTCGTCTCCATATCGACTTGATTCATGAATTGCGTGAGATCTATGGAGACTCTGTTTACGCGAGTTAACCCCATTGTACACCATTAGTTACGTCCGAACAATTCGTAGCCACGTCGTTGCCGCGTCAAATTTCCGAAATTGCAGTCTGCAATTTGAATACTAGAGTAAAATGCAAATAAAATAGGCGGGCCGAAATTCGTTTATGATTTCAGTTCACCCTGTGTCATTGGGCAAAACATGAACCATTCGGCGTGGACATTAACTTGTCCCTCATAATGCTCTTGCAACAAACGGTAGATTATTCAAAGCTCTCCAAAGTTCCGCTGGTGCACACCAATTTGACAATAGTTTGATTGTCCTGTTCCCAGCGAGCTCAATAGGAGTGGCACTTTCCTGTCGTTCCATACGTCAATCGTGGGGCAGTGGTAGTAGAATCTTTCTAGCGACTCTCCAAAAGCAGGAAACAACATCGACAAAGCCATGTTAATGTCAAGTGCACATTATGCTTTGCCATCGCAAAATATTTTATACTTGTTACTGTGACGAATCTAGCAGGTGCTACCAAGTAAGCACACACCTATTCGGCGCAAGTTCAATCTCGCAACTTCTTAATGCAAACAAACTATTTATGACATGCTATCACAAGCACGTGCTAAATAAAGGTCACTTGGTTAGCTCAGTCCAATCCATACACAGCATTCTGCATTTTCGTGTTAATGCGCCGTCTCCTCTGCTTTTTTTGTGTCAGTGCTTTTTGTGTCTCTTCTCCATGTCTTTTTTTTTTTTGTAAAGTCCTATTTCCTACGTTTTGTTTGTGTTAATGCGTGTTTTACTCTTCTTCTTTGTGTTAGGGCTCCATCCCTTCCGAATATCTTTGTTACTTCGTCATCTCTTCTTGTTTTGTGTGAATGCACCATCTCCTCCGCTTGTGTACGTTAATACGTCATCTGCTCTGCATGTATGTTAGAGCGCCATCGCCTTAGCTTCTTCGTGTTTGTGCGAAATTTTTTTTGCATTTTTGTTTTGGTTCGCTTTCTGTTTTGGTTGTTTGTGTTCATGTGCTATCGCTACTGCTTCAAACTACTCTGCTTGGTTGGCATTACGATGCCGTCCCCTATGCTTGTTTGTGTTGGTGCGCCATTTTGCTTGTTGAACGGCGAATGCGATCTCAGTTGCTTGTCTTTGTTAGTTTGCAATGTCTTCTGCTTATTGTGTTGATATGCCATCTACTATGCTTGTTTGTGTTAGTTATCCTCTGCTTTTTTCGCATTAGCTAGCCATCTTGTCTCCTTGCTTGTGCTAAAGCGTTGTTTCCTTTGCTCGTTTGTATTGGTACACCATGCCCTCTGATTATTGCTGTTACTTATCCATCCTCTATGTTTGTTTGTGTTGGTGCGCCATCTACTCTGCTTGTTTTGGTTTGCTCTCTTCCTCATTTTTGCATTAGATCTTCATCGGCTTTGTGCTAAACGGCCATCTTGTCCGTTTGTTTGCTTTAGTGCGCCATTTCGTCTCCTTGTTTGTACTAACGCAGCATTTGTTCTCCATATCTGTTTTCTTACGCCATGCCCTCTGCGTGCTTGTGTTTGTACGTCATGTTCGCATCTTTTTCTTAGTGCTCTATCCCCAATATGTCGTTGTGTTGCATTCATATCTTCTCAGTTTGTTTGTGTAGTGCCACGCTCGTCTTCTTGGTTGCTGTTTGTGTCTTCGTATATATTTCTATGCTTGCTTTTCACAAATTAAGCAACATCATATTTAATAGCAATATAGGTTAAGTTATATTGCAATATATACATATATATATATATTGCTTTTCAAATCAACTTACTTATGACTAACATGCGATAGCTACGGGATTTTTATCCAAATTGTCTTTCTTCCCTTCGCCCGTATTGTAGTTGGCCTAGCAAGAGCACCAGATTATCAGAGATGTAGGTTCATCCTTCATGACGCGGTATCACAGGCCAGTCGGCATCGTGTTCGTGCCCATAGACCCGACCTTCAGACTGAAAGACAGGAAAATGTCAGGCTAAAAAACCTGGAAACGTTGAGAAAAATCGAGTTAAAAGAATATCTAGATGATATTAGGTTCGATAGAAGAGCAATTGCACGTTAGATAAACAAAAATCCAGATAGCGATTCGGTTGTGATTTAAAAAGTCGATCACTCGTTCTTCAAGTCATTTTGGATGGAAGGTGTAGATATGTTCGCTATTCATTTTGTAAGCTTTATTACTGCATGATGTCATATTTTTGGCGATGCGCGGATATACTCCTTCCTTGTTTATCAACTTCACTGTTTTTCGAATGGTTGCATTCCGTGACCAATGTATCTAACTAAACATTTTCTTTTTGATCACATTTGTTGAGTTTTGTTGCTTCTTGAAGAACGCAGTGGTAGTGGTAGGACAAATGATAGCAGAGCCGATCGCAATTTCCCGCCGCCATTTTAAGTCGGGTAAATTTTGTTACGATAGCTCGTTTACTTCGCGATTTATAGCGGCAAGTTGCAATACTATTTTTCAACTATCTTTGCGAGAGCATCGCTCCAATAAAGAATTTATTTTCAAGGCTGCTAGCTGAGTAAAGCTGCTAAATAAAAAAGAAAGGTCCCTTTTCGATGAAAGATCAAGATTATTTACTTGGTTCTTTTCTTGTTCTATATATTGTGTTAATGTCAAGAAATTTTGACAGGATTTGCAATTTACTCAGTAGCAGTGATAGGAGTAACGGCGTTACAAGTAACGGCGTTACTAGCGGCGTTACTTTTTCAGTAAGGAGTAATCTAACTAGTTACTTTTTCTGCCGTTACAACACCGTTACCGTTACAAAGTCGCCGTTACTACGCGTTACTCTGGTAAGGAACTCGTTCCCCAACTCCTAATGGCCAATGGCATACTTGCCCTTTGCTTCGTGCGTCACGTTAATTAAAAGATTACGCCTTTTGCATCAGCTCGATACTCTCAATTAACTTTAAATTATTGGAGCAAGTGGGAAGTCCAAGAAGTGGCGGGACTCTCTCGTGGTCTCTGCCTGTCAGTGATAGAAGTAACGGCGTTGCTAGCGGCGTTACTTTTTCAGTAACGAGTAATCTAACTAGTTACTTTTTTTTATGCGGAGTAACGCCGTTAGCAACTTCGTTACTTTTACAGTTCGGGTGTTAATGGTACGTGCTCTCATATTGATCATTTCAAAAGCGTATGCACATCATAAAGGAGCGTAAAAAGATTGACCGCACATTTTGTTCACAAGCAAGCAATAACTAAGAAAAATACCTCCACCAGTTATGTTACATATCGAATAGCCTCAGTACTTGCAAGCTCGACAACATTAAGCATTCGTAAATGAACAATGGAATGATGGCTGAGGCAGGCGAGATTTCTGACAAGAGCATGCTTTTGAGCGCTGCTGAGAGTTGTTTAAGCTGCAAGGAAAAACTGATCAAGATGATAAGTGGAGTTTCTTCATTGTTGTATAACATGAATCTTCTTCTTTGGACTGGGCATGGGAGCCCTTGTCAGAACTGAGCTGCCAATTACTGAAAACCTTACCAAAATAGCGCATCAAAGTTTTGGACGACATTTTGATGTATATTCAAATTATTATACATAAATTATTGTAATTTGAACAGTATGAATTCAAAAACAGCTGTGGCATCTACACCCAATGATTTCATTTCACAGTGCAGCAGTCAAAGCTCGTTTCTTAAAACTCATAGAGTCGAAAAACGTGCAGACAACGTGCGCACTTGGATCATTTTCTAGTTGTAATCTTGACATCTGTCGATAAGCCAGGTTCATGAAGAGACCCTCTTCTCGATCGACCGTATCTGCTACTTATAAGACTGTTTGCCTGAGCACTGCATGAATGAAAGATTGCAGCAGAATTTTAACTCATTTTAGAAACAATAGAAAATGTTCACTACGGTCTCAGGGCTGAAATCAAAATGATTCCTACGTAAATCATCCAACAGTGTTTCGGTTTTTCTCAGTTGTTCATAGATTTTTCTCAGCACTTCTATAGTTAACTTTATCTAAGGTCACCTGAAGGTAATGCAGTGTTATGGTTATATTATGTGTACATTAAGAAGGCTTCAACGAGAAGAATTAATCGGTTTAATTCCAACTTTGTTATTTCGTTGCAGGGGATCGAGCACTGTAACATACAATGCTGCGTGTGCGAGTGAAAGACTGATGAGGCCGATCTCAGCATTGGTTTATCTAGAACCTTCCAGATTTCGACATCAACACAGTGCGGATGTAAACGTATATGTATACATTAACTATATGACTTGAAGTCATATGTGTAAGTTCTGGCTGCGCAACACGGACGCAAAAAGAAAAAAAAACTATATATTTTCTTTCCTCTACTTTCTTCTTTGGACACACCACAACCTTAAAACTTTAAGAAACGCTACGCTGTGAAATACAAATATTCGTACAATATAAACTCAAAGAAAGACACATGTGAAATAGTAATATAAGTATTAAGTAATATAATATGTTTCAATGTCTCACCTCTAATCGTCTTCCTACGCCTCGGACGGCCCTTCGACGTTTTTGTTTTTATCTGGCCAAATTCAATAACTGAATAATTAAATAAGTTGAATAATTAAGTAAGTCAATAATTAAGTTAATAAATTAAATAAGTTAATTAAGTTAAATAGGTTAATAGTTAAATAAGTTGAATAACTTAATTACTCTCTAATTAAATAAAAATGCGTGCCCCAAAATACTTCGATGCGCGACTTCTAAAAACGGATAGCTGTATGCTACTAATGTATAGGACATCGCACGGCTATATCTACAGCACAAATGCTTGCAAAATGAACTTCTGCAACTCTAACAAAGTACAGCCTGTCACCGATATTGGTGCTAGGTGTGCACATACAGCGCTCTCTTAGTGGTCTAGGTGCTGCCCCTTCTTCCGTTTGCCTTGCAGCCTTGTTTCTACGCCAGCATGGCTTTATTGGTTTTTGTCGTATTTGGAAGTAATTATCACGTAGATTAGATGGTGTATGTGTCTTTGGCAAGCCTGCTTCTAACTTTGCCTCAATTCGCGATTTCATATGAATTCGATTTTACTATCCTTCACAAACCGTACATCTCCGACGCTTCTTTTAATAGTTTGCTCTCCTGCTGGCTTTAGATCAATTCTGTTTCTGTTAGAAGAATCTGTATAACAAAGCGATTAAATGGTTGAGTGGCATCCTCGATTTTATTAGCCCTGGCTAGTAGAATGTCTCTCCCTCTTAATGCGTAATTAATTTCATTATTGTAGCCACACTTTAGCTCATATCATCAGCATTATTGTCTTGTTCAGTCTATCTTTTGTTTTTATTTCTTATGCTCGAAGTGTGAATGGGCTGTTACTTTTCGGAGCATTAATGAGGAAATAAGGACTTGTTGTTGTTGTTGTTGTTGTTGTTGTTGTTGTTGTTATTGAAGCATATGAGTATTTTGGAGTAAGTGTTACGATGATATCGTCTAAATGGTGTTATTGCAAAGTGCACCACGAGAAGTTTATCATGATAGTTGACAAGAACAAATCTCTGCTCCACACGCTCCGGTCTGGTCCAGGCAAGAACGCTCTGCTGTGTTGCTCCGAGCATCCGCTTTGCCACTTCCATCTCCGTAGCACATAACACTACCAGCTCACGGATGCCTGTTCTATTCTGCTTGCTGAAACAACGTGCCGCGCTCCCAAACCCAACGCCTTGCTCCCACCTCTGGACAGCAAGTAACGCGCAATCACATCGTCAGTGGCTTTCTCTGCATTCCATTTCTTACCAGATCTTATAACCGGCTTACCTAGACGGATAAACATAAACGGAGTGCGAACCCCATACGGTACCTACAAGACATTGTTTCTGTCCGATTATTCTATAACTGTTTTCAACAAACTTTGACTAGGTTGCGTGTTTGTGCTGACTAGACACGTTTTCCGTGTACATCCGTGTCAATGAGTATGGCGGGCGGTTTATATTTAAGAGCTCTACGGAGTGGAGGGAAGAAAATTGATAAGAAAATACTAGAATCGTTTATGGTGCTATCAGAGCTGCCAAGCTGATTTTCTGCGCCTATTAACAATATCACCGATGCATTGCCCACTTCCTTCGCCATTCCGGGCTCGGTTACCCCATCCTTTTATTTTAGCATAACCTTTGTTAAGGTAGTAGTTGCTTAAAATTTTTTTTACCCGTGTTTTCCTGCCAGCAGGTGTCAAATTCGGGTTCGGTGCTTTAAACTGTCATACTGTGGAGAGAATCCTAGCCAGCAACACACAAGTAACAACAACAATACTGCAAGCGTAACCTGGCCTCTTGACTTTATCTAAAAATTCTTGCTCTGGCCCAGGTCAATGATCTCCAGCGCCGAAAGTTGTACCGCTGATAGCACGCGAATGGACCTAACGGCGGCTTTAGTTGGACTTGAAAGGAAAGAAACAATAGATGTTTGCTTCAAGCGTCTCCCAGAGCAGCCAGCTACATACGTAACTGTCCCGACCGATGCGGATTCTTAAGTCGCTTTCGTTGCGCGCACAAAATCGGCTTTACGAAATCTCAGCATAACGTTAAGCCTGAGATTTCACCTGCGCTAAAACCGAGCATACTCATATCTCGTTGTATCCGTCACCTGCACATGCAGGCAATGGAAATCGCTGTGAAGGATAGCAGTTTTCTCAATCCAAACGGATTCCAAGTGTCCCGTAAGGCTCGCGTAGCAGCATCGCACGTCAAAGATGAATAAGAACAGTCCTTAGGAATCGCAGCAGTGCGCAAAGGTCAGTTTATTGCCCTTCATTCAAAATTGGAATATTTCTCCTTAAATGACGCAGAGTGAAGAAAGAGCAAGACTTTCTTGTCCACGTGGCCTTGACTAAGCCGACACTCATCAACAGCTCAAATCTCTTGGCGTGGCGATGTGGTCCCTTCCTTACGACTGCGCAAGGCCTGTATGCTTCTGTATGGACTAGTGTCTTGATGATTCACTTCCCATATTGCCAGGTCGCAGATGCGGAAGACTATTCCGTGTGATGCAACATGCATCATTGTACTTGACACGTAACCTGCCAGCTATAAAGGAATATAGTTGCACTTTCATGCCATTCCGGTTCTCCCAGATAGTATTATTTGTGCTCGACGTATATTGTTTATTTTGTACTGATAGCTATTAAGTTTAAAAGCGTGGAACCACGTGCCTAAAAGTCAATGTCAGTGATGTACTGAAACACCCACTGCCCTTGACAGCTTACATAATTTTTGTTAACTATTCGACAAGTCAAGTAAAAAAAAAAACGCCATGGTGAAAGATTCGTCTATGGTAGCTGTATATTAACAATGCAATAGAAGCGGAGGAAGCAAGGAATGCATTTGTCTGGTTTTCTTGTTGCCAATGCCTTCCACTGACGCCACTTATAGCCATCTCTCTATGTGCGTCCCCGCACGACTGTCCACGCGTGGACGATTAAAAACATGCAGCATTTCGTGTTGCTTATCTTCACTCGGGTCAACACTTCCTAATGGCGCGTGGAGCATAATCATTGTACCATGCAGGTTGGAGGTTGCCGTAATAGAAAGCTAAAAGCGCGCAATATACATTTGGCCTGATTGTGCGTTGTTTTCATGCTTACATGAGTTACTCAATTACTTCATTGAATCTCGTCGTAAAACATTGTGCGAGTCAGACCTATGAGTTGAACATGGAGAGTCCAAGGCGTAAACCTCTTCTTAAGTTTTAAAGGGAGGGAAGTCAGCATCTGGCTACTTCACAACTAAATGCAAGCACTTAAGGTCGAAGTTGCACAATGAACACACACACACACACACACACACATACGCACACACACACACACACACACACACGCACACACACACACACACACACACACGCACACATTTACAGTCTTTTATCCCATCTCCTTGTACCGCACGACCAAGAGGAATAAGTTGGAATAGTCGAATAGGTTGCTGGCTTTGGTGTCGGACCCGGAGTGGAGTTTTGATGCTTTACTCAATGACCTGACTAAACTGAGACTTCTTCGTATGGTTGAGATGAAGATGATGGCGGTAAAAGAATATAAACGGACTAGGCCCGTCGCGACAGTGATAACCAGCTCAATGCTAGATTTAAGATATGCAGAGACAAAATATGAAACCTCATGTGCTTCCTCCTCGAGGCAAGCGCTGCAGTTTTCATGTAAGAGAAAAAGATATATTAAGCTTGAAGAAACTAATTAACGACTAGACTGACGAGCTTAATTATATAGAATATTGGCCAAGTTAAGAAACTCACCATCTCCTCCATTCTTCTAACGCCAGATGCGTTTCGCCCTATGTGGGGCTCATCAGTGACGTGTATGAAAACCAAACCCGGGTCGCCCGAGTGGAGCGCAGAGCACTTACTACTGGACCACGAGAGCTGAGTGAACTGGTGAGAACTGTATGACATTATGACTTGCTAACTAACAAGTACAGAAACATATTTACATAAATGCACAGTGCAGAGATGCTCATATCACAGGAGAAAACATATTTTTAAAATTGGCAAATTTTAAAAGAGCCTCTCTGTATGGTATTCGGTGCGCTAGGCCACACCAAACTTTACAAATATAATATTAATTTGAAAATCATAGAACTTGGAAGTAAAGTCTCCAAAGCAACTGGCCTAGGATGTAGATTTTCTGAACTTTGGTTCAAGCTTAACATGAAAACATGTTAGACATACTATGCGAAAAATATAATTGTGCCTAACTAAGACGAACATGGAGAATTAATACTAGAATAACCTCGTAAACAAAAGAAGGTCTTTAATTCATATTTGCATCACTTTTGACTGCATGCCGATACCAGCTCCTGCTTATGAAAATCATCTCCGTCACAACCTTTGCCACTTGCGAATCAGCTACACTTATATGGACTAAATGCCGTAAATAAAGTTTTTTTTTTCTTTTCATGTATTATTTGCTAGACAAACGCTGCAGGCGCACTTGAGAACTCAATGACTTGCATTAATATCCGAGCCATGTCAGATTCACCCAGACATAGACTAATCCATGCGCTACCCAGCCTAAGTAAGGTTGTTCAATTGAAGTCAACATTGGTTCGGCGATATAAATTGCTTCAATGAGGCAAGGTGAACAGTCTGGTTATTCGCCTTCTTCAGTTTTCCGACTACACAGCGATCATCCTTCGGTGTCTCCTCATGCGATGGGGATTCCACACAAAACCACGCTTAAAAAAAGTTTAACTATTCAAACACTTTTCAGTTTGCGTTATTTACACAATGAATCAAGTCCCAATTTAATGTTTCTACCTTATTTCAGTAACTCAAATGCCTTGAAAAGAAGTATAATAGAGAAGTATGCAATGCAAGCAAAAAAGAAAACTGTCTTAGCATTTAACCTTGTTCAAAGCCCATCTAGTCACATTACAAAATTCCACATGAAATTTAATAAATCACTGGCATAGCAAAGGAAATTTTTGAACAAAGCTTTGAAATCATAAGATTTGCAAATAAGTTGGAAAAAAAAACAAAGCCAAGCAAACTCTAAAGGAAAATATGGAAAAGTCAGATATAATTTAAATGCTTCATAGTATCCGCAGTTGTTCTCAATCTCAATGAAGAGTAGCCTTTAATATCTTGGAACATCCAAATAAAATAGTAGTGGCTTAAAATCATCGCTTAAGAGGAGTTTTTACTCAACCAATTGTGACGCGAACAAGTCCAAACAACACAGTAAACAGCATGGCTCACGTGTATAGTTTCACAACGACCCGTGCATAAGGTCGCAGAATCTTCTAATGAACGTCAACGCACAGAAAGTATCACTCGACAAACTGCACCAATCTCGCACATCGTGAAAAAATCAATTCAGCGTTAATTTTCCGACCCCGCACAGAGCCCCATCACGTGACCGAAAATAAATTGTCTTATTGTAAAATCGCAGGCCCAGCGCAAGAGAAGGCCACTTTTAAACCATATTGTTTGCAGAGTTTCGCTGAAGTCGAGAAAGCGCTCCCTTTACGCGCAACCACATTCCTCTACGGACAAATCCGATATCTCTTTTTTATATAGCATGCCGTCTTCGTCCAGGTAGAGCAGAGATATCGTGCTGTAGCGCTTCGCCACGCAGCAGGTAGAGAAGTACCAGTGCTGGTCACCGGAGCTTGTTAATCTCGACATCACACTCCGATGCGCGTTTTGATAGGACGCGTCTTTAGTACAGAAGCCGTGGCAGTAGTTGGCGTTAAATTCTGCAGGTGCGACGACCCAGTCGTTCCAAGCGATCTTTTCAAAATTCAGCTTAAACGAGCGTTTACAGCAGCTCGTGTTTCGGTTGTCACACTCGTCCACCGATCGCCGTTGTCGGGCGTCCGACTTGTGAACGACGTCCATGGCGATGTACGGCGAGAACTCTGGCGTTTCCGAAATCACCAATCTGTCGCCGTCTCCACACTTTGGGCAGGACAACACAAACAAAATACGGTCTTGCTTAAAGTTCGCCTTCACTGTAGCAAGCACCACGTTTGTAATGTCAAACGACATCCACCCGTTGTAGATGTTTGGAGCTTGATGGATTGTCTCAATTCCAGTGAGTAGCTCCCTCAAAACGTAGTCGTAGACTTTGGGCTCCATTTCGTTCGCCTGCTTGTATATGGAAAGTTTTGCATGCTCGATCTGTCTTGACCTGAGCATGCTTGATGACCAGTTGAACCCACAGATGATGGTTGGTCCCTGTGTAACTGAAAGAAAGCATTATCCGTATAGGAAATGCTTGTGAGGTATTTCCAGGTACCAACTTATGTCTTAGCAAACAATTAAGTATTCATAAATAGTAAAAATTTCCGGCGTTTTCAAATAGGAAAGTGTCATGCCTCCACGAAATGCGCCGGAATGACCAAATGGAAGCTTCTCCAATCAACCTAGCGAGCTTTCGAGTAAAGCACTGCTTGGCAAACGAATCCTTAGTTTTGATCAGAAATTAAACAAACAAAAAAAATTTTCCGTCGAATTTCATATAATCTGTGTGTGTAAACATAGAGTTATAAGCATGCATCCAATGCATGGCTCACATCCTCAGGTCCCTTCTATCCTTCACGACCCAACAGTTGAGTGGACGCAACTGCACTCATTCTATATAGTCGCCCGTCTAATCAACGACATTCCCCTTCAATCCACCCCATGCCCCGACTCAAGTTTTTATCTGTGACTCTCGAGTTCACTCAACTTGACTCCTTTCTACCGTGGCAGTCACACTTATTCCTGTCCGCTCCATTCTTCTTGAGTCTACTTATATTTAATCACTCTCGACACTCCGCGTCACAACACTCCTTTTTACTTTCCTTATGGCAAGCCCGTTTCAGACAGTGCAAACCCTACTTGGTAGTTCCTTGTATCTCAAAGTTTCAATATAATATAACATATTTAATATGGTAGTAATATTATGATAATAAAAATACTGATAATAACAGTAATAGTATAATATAATATCATATAAAGACTGTAATATTATACAACATAGTTTGATATAATAAAATATAATGTAATATAATATAACATAACATAACATAACATAATATAAATATACTATAATATAATATAATATAATATAATATAATATAATATAATATAATATAATATAATATAATATAATATAATA
>QQSS02205003.1:0-11844 GCA_003687565.2 Craspedacusta sowerbii
TAATAACTAAAGTCATGCCTTGCAGTGGGTATTCGGCTGTCAAGATTCTTACCGATTGATGAAAAATGTTCATTAAATGTTAATGTTCAATAATGTTCATAAAATGTTCATCAACAAGGCCGTAACGTTTATTCCCAACGTAAGAATATAACAGTGACCTCAAAGATAGTGATCTATTTATGTCTCCGAGTGTAGTAAGTGGGGAAAAGCTAAAACCAGACCTAATTGTTACAAATGCATCGGTTATGTTTTTAGTAGAGTTGACGATCGGTTTTGAAACGAATGTTTCAAAAAATGCAGAGAAAGCAACGGCGCTACCATGATCTAATTTAAAAAAATGAACCTAGAAAGCAAGGCAAGGTTCCTAAACCTCTCCATGGGTGCCAGTGGTGTACTGTGCAACCAGTCAAATAAGATCTTGGAATGGCTGCAAGAATTTGGCTTCGCATAGCGAGATGCTCTGTAGACCTTGAGAAAGATTATGAGCGTGTGCTTGCGGTGCACCTACTTCTTATTTTTTCAAAAGAGACGAAGAGATCAAAATACTGAAACTTTTATTCTGCTGAGCGCTGCGTCAGCAGCTCTGCCATGCCTTCTTGCAGTGAGTGGCAGTGATTGAACTGTAGAAATTCTGTTGTAATTTTGCACTTGATAGTTCTGTTTTTATCTTTTCCGAAACAATCAGGAAGCTACGTTGATGAACCTAAACATCTCATTTTCCTATCTAGGCAGGTCCTTCGACTTTTGTGCCAGGTGACAGCCAAAAAAACGAAGTTAACGGAAGCATCTAATACCTCCTTCAAACCATACACAACCACTTCATCATCGTATCAAGTTCCTTAAATTCATGAGAGATGTATTCTATCCACAATGAGTTGTGAGCATGGATACTGGAGATCTATCGGAGACGCGGATCAAGAATTTCTGGACCGCAAGCTGTTAAATTATCGGCGACTGGATATCATCACGCCTTGCAAGCCCCTACCCCGTTGTAACCTAAATATCTGCCTAGTTTCAAAGCAAATTTATCCAATGCCAAGTGTCCGCCTCTTGCAGAATCCAAAAACACCGACGTTACTTTTATTAAGAAAACAAGCCTAGTAGTTTTTCTACTTAAAAATTTGAATTGTCTGGTTGTCTGCTTGGTTCACATGGCCTGTATGACCACCGTGGTCCTGCCATACAGTACTTGTTCTTAAATGCTAGGAAATATTTCTTGTTCTTTATTCCAGACGATTGATGTCAGGCAGTGCCACATTGTAACTGGTACTTTTTCAATTATTTTTTAGACTTTCAGACTTGGCCCTGTGCTTTGAGGCTGGTCCTGTTTTACCTAATAAGAAGGTGTGTGCTTTAAGGTCATTACGTTCAGGTATCTTTTAGTATAGTTTGGTTTGGGAATTGTGGGCGAGAATTCAGAAACATTTTTTGTGTTTAAAAATGCGCGCGTAATCATGTGTGGTTTAAAAAAAAATCTGAGGCGGCAAGAGCACGAACCCGACCATCGATCTGTATGCCGCCCTTCTTTTCTAAGCATCATACTTTGTCTTGAAAGCTTGAGGATTGCTTACTTCAACGTTGTTTTTTGCCTTATTATCTGCGATTTTTTTTTCAGGATTTTTTGGCTTGCATTATAAATGCATCGGATGTAGGAAGAATCATCCTTATTCCTGTGAGTAGCTTGATCGGATACTGACTTACTCTTGCCAAATCTTCTACAAACTAGGAAATAAAAAATTGCACTTGCTCATAGCGAATATTCTACAATACCTACAATATTCCTGAAATCAGGTACGTATGTCATTTACTGCTGAAGTGCAACACCTATGTCGCTGCCATATCCGCCTTCGACTGATTCGGCATCTTTTCATCACGCGGGTGGCGAAAAGCGAGAATCAGGTGTCGGTTTTATGGTAGACAGTCAAGCTGCCGTAATTTAAGTAGAAGTAGTCAATTATAAAGAACATAAAATCCGCTAATTTTGATCGTATATATTAACGATCCCTTCGTGGTCAAAGAGCATAACCTCGTCGGCTTTTCAGGAATCTCAGGCTTTTCTTTAAAAGAAATGACGTTGGGCGTAAAAACGGTACAGCGCATCTCGTATCAGCGGCCTGTTTTCAGCTTACCACGATTCAGCGCATGAGCATTTTAGCGCAACCACATTTCAGCGCACGGCTATTTAGCGCGTAGACATTCTGACCATCGCATGTACTTCCATGCAAATCGTGCTATTCAAGTCGCAAGATATGCGCATGCTTAATCCGCTTATACCCTTACGCTGCCCTTGCTTTGATATGCACGATATGCATTGTTGGATTCAATCCAACAATTTAACTTCCAGGGTTTCTTTCCTATCGCTGTCAATAACCCGACAACTCTTAATGCACATACGCGTTATCCACCTCACACGCATCCTGGATTTGGATTCATATGCTGGTGGATGCTGCTCATTTTGAAGGAGGTCTCGAGGAGTAATCACGCGTGTCTGTGAATAATCTTGGCCGATCAAGCGGTAGCTATTTTCAAGAACACGTTTGGAACGTTGGTATTTCGGCCGCTTGATATCAGTGCCGAAAGGACAACCGAAATTTGTCTGATGGATCACTTATGTTGAGATGTTTAACTAGTGGTTATGCATGGTGAGTAAAGATTAGTCCGAAGTCACACTCACGCAGTGGTCCGAAAAGAGTTTGCTGTTGCCCGAACACAGATAAATCTCTCGTTTTGTGTGGCCAGAGCAGAATGCCGGAAGGAGCCGCCGCAGGAGCAACCCCGATTCTGAAGATTTATGAGGAGGAATCCGCGCTGAGACTCAGAGAGGTGCTTCTATACTTCCTCCAAAGCACCAGTGTTTTGACGAGCTTGTAGCGAGCCGAAAAGAAAAAGGCCATTTCATTTGCATGCCATAATAAAAATATGTTTTTTTCTTCATGTAAAAATGATAACTGCTCAAGATTGAAGGTACGAAGCAAAACCTGGTCTTTTTCTGTATGTGCTCACGGCTGTCTGGGAGCAGAGAAGATTTGGAGTTGCCAAGTAGGCTCCAAAAAAAGCAACAGGCGTGGAGTTCCCGATTGTCGAGAAGAGCGAGCTTTTGGTCTTTGCTAGAATTGAAAACCCGTAAATTTTGTGCGTAGCTGGCGCGGTTTTATGGATGCAACTTTTGATTCGGTTCCTTATCTTTTTACTCAGCCGTTCACATTACACGGATTTGTAATTTCAAAGCAAATAATTAAAGTTTCCACATAATTTCTTTCGGTCCTTTATGTATATCCACATTGCTTCCTTGCGTGCTCTGCCATGTTATGCACTTTTACCTTTGCCCTGCACGTTTCCTGAAGATGAACGACTTGCTTGACATTTATGAGATTACTCTTGTAGTCCATCTTCAATTACATAGGTCGCTTTTGCTTCCTGCCTTGTGAAGAGAAACAGTAAGGAGGAGTATATTGTTTTTGCGAACTGAAGGACATCGCTAGGCGACTCGACCATCGTCTTATGCCGCAGTTCATCTGCATTGACTTTGAAAGTGGCCTAATCCCAGCCGTAAAGGACGAGTTACCGCTGCCCATTCACCTAGGGAACCATTTTCACAAAACGCAAGCAATTTTTCGTCAAGTGGGACTGCCCAGCCTCCAAGTTTTGTATCAATCTGATGAAGGCTGTCGATCTTAAGTGTGACAACTGATGGCTATCGCTTTCTTCCCCTACATCAAGTGCGTCAAGTCTTCGACTTGCTTCTTGTCCATTGTGACGCTAGCTTGAGACCATTGTAGGATTATTTTGAGAGGCAGTGGATGCAAAATTAGAATTGTTTAATGTGTAAACTTGACCGTAGAACCAATAATTGATTGAACTCTCTGGTAAAAAGTGCCCTCGAACATCTATGTCGCAGAAGAATGCTTAAAAACAGAACAAGCTGCAACCGGAATTATGCTGCTGCAGATTCGAGTTAGACAAGAAGAAGGAGAAGAAGCAATATAAAGTACGCTGAAGTAAATCAACTGTTAAGCGATGCAAGAGAAAGGTGCAAGCTTGGAGAAGTAAATGTACTTAGTTACCTCAGAGCAATAACATTTAGCCTTGCTTGACGTACAGACTTATTGATTGTAGCTCATGTAAATAGTGCACATGTAGTTAGCAACATTTGTTTTTATTATTTATTTATGAGTGCCAAATAAAAGTGTTGATTCCTTAGGTACTATTTCCTAATATCTATTGAGTTCAATATTTCTTATTCTTAATCGAAATAGGAAGCGTTTGTTGTCATCTTGAATCGAGGTGCTTAAGTGTGCCTGCGGTGAGTCGAAATGCGCTTAAATGTGGCTGCGATTGAACGTGGTTGCTTAAATGAGGCGCGCTAAAATGCGGTGTTCTGAATCGTCTGTAGGTCTATGCCTTTGTATATGAAGACCATAAGGCCATATTGGTTGCGATCCTTGCGGATTGGCGGGAAATAGTCATTAACACTATTATGAAATCCCGGACTGATCCGTGAAACCCTAAAGTGTAATCCGTCATTCCAAAAGTCAGAAAACTAATGCTCACGTTATCAATAAAACAAAACTCGTGTCTTTAGAAATTGCTTCCAGATACCGTTAATGTCGCATCGTTCGCGTTTTGTTGTCTCATCCTTTTTGCCAGTTAGTTTCGGAGCGACTGGCAGTTCTATCCGAACGCACTATTAAAGTACTTATCGTGACCGTGTGCGCCCCCACTGAGACTGGGACTGAGGCTTTGAAGAAAGATTTCTGCAAAGAACTTCATTCACTTCGGAATGGCGCAGAATGATGTTATCACGGTGGCATCTTCAATGGGCACGCTGGTAAACGTTAGGTAACTTTGGGCTGGGTGAAACCAATCACAATGAACTACAGATGGCATCCTTCCAGCTTTGAATATGTTGATAGTGGGCAGTAGCAATTTTGGTCCAGGTAAAAATCGAAAATGCGATGGCGTACTCAAATGCGCTACCACCCTGTGCCCAGATATCCGCCACCGCACTCGGTCTTGGATATTGGATGAGTGTTTGGAGCTAGTGAAGAGACGCAATATGGCGAAACATGTCAAGTTTAATCAGTATCGTCAACTTCATGAAGAAGTCCGACACAAGTTATGGAACAATTTAGACGATTTAAATCTAGAATATGCAGCCGTGAGGCACTAGCGCCGCACTTTGTACTTAACGCTTCGGTTTCTTAGTAGAAAAGGGAATTTCTGGAATGGAAATGTTCGGAAATCGGGCGTCCCATTCACAGACTTTTCCAAAGAACGTCTCAGCAGTGACCCGGAGTATTTCCACCATTTCAACCAACCGTACGCTCTTTACCCGCCCTTGGGAATATTGGGAAACGCAACCGGTCGATAGCGAGGAATGCCGTCTGAGAAGACGACTCCACTATCATTGAAAGTAAGGTCGCAACATTCCAGTTGCTTGAGGACGAAATACTGTCGCGTTAAAGCTGAAGCGAGATGGATTAAATGTTAGTGCAACATCTACTTGTGTGCTTATATGGTGCTCAAAGAAGGCACCATCATTAACGAAGAAAGCACGTACTTTGCCGATACCAAATCCGATTGACGTTTTTACCACTAGAAAAGTAGCTGTCATGTATTAATTGGTTTCTAGTCGGTATGTTTTCGACTGTATTCACTTGCATGCGTTATAGGGCGCATAGGAGTGCGAAAAATATACATCCTATGATCAATTGAATCTTGTAGTCATCATACAGTAATTCAATCAGCAGTGTGAAAAAAAAATGGAATAAGCTCTTTCAAGAAGTTTTTATTCTTAATAGAGTGCGCCACGGAGATGCTGCGTACGTTTTTTCTCTTCAGTGTAGCTATTGCTGCTGTGACGAGGTGGGCCTTTGAAATAAGTCGCGGGGTGCAGTACGGTTTTTGCAACAGCCTGGCATACTTAATGTTCGCGGACGACTTTGCTGTATATTCCTGCATAGATGCGTATGCTACTCGACTCATCGACGCAATTTCATCAAACGTACGAAAGTATTGTTTGAAAATCCATGTGGGTAAACCCCAGGTATTGACTACGATGGATACTGTGCGTATGAACAACACATGAATTCTAAGGAGAATAGCGTGGTCGCAACCTCTCAATCCTCATCAAAACCGGCTTTGGCAGCCTGCGTCGCGCCCACGTGGTTCTTGTGGAAGATGACTACCATCTTTGCAAAAACGAAGAAAAGACTTTTTCGAACGCTGATCATGCCGATCTTCTTGTTTGGCTTGTTTGACTTGGATTTAAGTCACGTCGGAGTTTATCAAATAACTTGCGTTTAAAATTCGTTGTCCTCAGACGACGGCGCGTGCAATGGCAGTATGAATAAAGATATGTTGAACAGCTGTGAGGAGAATCTGGTTTAAGCAGATTGAGAATGATCTTACAAGTCAAGGACAAACCATTCAAGAAGGAAGAGGAACAGCCACCGACCCTAAAGTTGAGCTGGATGGCAATGAAGGCCAGCAACGCAACCGCATCTACGACAGCATTTTGTTAGAGAGGTCGCGCTCCCCAAGCGCCTGTTAAGGGCTAAGGATGAAGAGAAAATGAAGAAGGCCTATGTCATCTGTATCCATACTCTGACTGTTCGTTAGCTTCGATAACGATTCGTTTTCCAAACGTTGCAACCGTAAGCTGAAAAAAATTCTGCTGTTACTAATAATCATCGCAGACAAACAAGGGTATTTTTATTCAAGCACGATCTGATTGGTTAGAATAAACTTAGTCCAAAAATTTCGGCTAGCTGCTTCCGTCCCTTCATACCGCACTACCGTACTGCTTTTGCTAAGAAGAAGCAATTGCTTAAGGAGTATGATTCGAAAATGGAAAATGTTTATTTACTCATATTGTATTTATTTGTTTGTTTTGGCATTTGGTTTGTTCATGTATCAAACCATTTATGTGCTTCTATTCATAATTTTCCGTGGGTTTAAGTAAGAATGGGCTGTTTGGGCTGCTATTAGTCGTTAATTCCTTTCAGAGTTGCGATCAAGTTTTCGGGTTTGGTCTCAAGCTTGTATGCTGGCTTTTCGGGACATTTGAACGTTATTCTTTTGCTATGGCGCTCTAGAGCTCTAAAGCTCTTCTCTAAAAAAAATCGTACTTATTCTCTGCTTCTCAGGGTCGCCGATACATCGCTGCTGATGGACAAGAGCGTGCTGCCATGAAGATCCAGGTAAATTATCCGTACGATCACTTTAACCTGTCTCCTTTGCTTTACATAACCCAAAGGTTACGCGTCGATTCATCCCAAGTCATCTCGTCCCATGTCAACTCATATAAGTCACGACAGGCATGGTAAGTTGAATGGAGCCACACCACTGATCTGTATAATAATAAATTATATATATAGATCAGTGAGCCACACATGTTGCGCTAGTAATCCAAGTTGGCTTGTAAAACGCAAGAGTTAGTATGAAAGCATGAAGGAGACTTGCCGCAGTTGTGATAACTGCAAATCTCTTTAGCAAGTTTTTCTGAAGAGCGTTCCTTGCTTTGCTAAGCTCTGCTATTTTAATCCCAAATGATCAATGAGCAGCAAAAGTTAACACAAGGATCGTAGCGAAAAGACCTTTAAAAAGTAATTTGGGTAGTTTGCTATTATCGACAATATTTTTGGTACGTAAGCTCCCTAAAAATTTATCGCGAAATCGCGAAATAACTAGAATTACTTGTTTGAGTCGTAAATCATCTTCAGCCACAATTTTTCGCTTCATAAAGAAATAAAAATGATAAGTTTGATACATGTGCAATTGATTTGATATATAAAGCATGTCATAACGTAGCGTCAGGCTTTAACGGCCGTTTGAAAGCGCTCGCTTAGCTGCCGATGCGTTATTTCCTTGGATGAGCGACTCCTGCAGCGGTCTGAGAAAGCATTGTCTTCTGTTTGGGCAAGGCGCCGAGAAGGCCATTTAAAATTGTCCAAGGACTAGAGCGATTGCAGTAAAACAGAGACTGTAATTACCTCCGAATAAAAACTCCATTTCTTTCTGCTGAAAATTGCGCCAAAAAGTCGCACTTGACTCGCACGATAACCCGTCAGCATTTTCATATTACAACCTGATGTTATCAGACAACAATACTTGCAGCTTTGCTCTAGTTAATCCAGTAATTATTTTCATCCCATGCTTCTCGTTTTGCTGGGTAATCATGTAAGCGCAAGACTTACTCTAACTTACTCACATAATCCGAAAGCTGCATTAATTCTATCGCAGTCACAGTTAAACTGGTGAACCGGAGATGCAATTTTGGCAGAGTTGACGTGGGATGAATTGACGCGGGATGAATTGACGATATACCAACTCAACATGGTTTTTGATTTCATATCTTGTAGGCAACGTACCGATGCCATCGATTGCATTCAAGATATTTGCAATATCGCAGACAAAAGTGGGCTGCTGGTACGTTTGCTGATTTTTGATAAATGGCTATCGATGGGAATTTAGTTCTTTATGTATTCAAGTCATTATCGTTTCCGTTTAAGCTATGTAGGCTGGCGCACAAGATATTAACTTAATCGCAGTTAACCGTTCGGTAGCTTTGCGAATTATGAAGTTCTTGTATTTTATTAATAAACGATGACTTGCATTATAGGCATTTTAGCCCTGACATGGATTATGCGCTGCAAGATGGCGATGATTCGACGGCAGCTAAAGGAAACTCGACTTTTAGAACTACAAGCATTCCGAGCTTCCAGAACGGTATGCATGTGTGCTATATAAATAAGGAACTAAACCCGAGAATCTTGACGAAAGTCCGCCTTGATTTTGTCTATCTTCATCGATTTCTATATTCATTCTGCATTTGTCGAAGGTAGACTAAGTGCTGATGTTTGTTTTGTTTTTTTGTTGTTTTTTTTTCTTTTTTTTTTTTTTACTTTTCGAGTTTTTAAAGTATACCTGTAAGATGCGCTCATATTAGACTATAAAGCAGCTGAAATTCAAAAAGGCTTTGTTTTTGTGCATCGATTTAGCTCTCACCACCAGGCCTGAATGATTTGTGTATAGTTTAGGTGATTTAGCATAAAGGTAATATGAATGTTATAATTATGTAGATATAATTGACAGTTTTGGCTCTGGGGAGACGTTTATACGCTCTATGGATCCATTCGTCCTAAGAAGTTTTTTTTCCAAGGGATTTCTTTTGTTTCATATATCAGTTAAATTCGCAGTCAGTCTAGTGAATTCAATTATGTTTCTTGTCATGTACTCATTCGAGGCTAGTTTTTTTAGAGACTTGTCTAACTTAACGGCATGCTGCTAACTAAAAGTTGTACTTTCCAGTTGCAGAAAGTATGAGTGTCATTATCAGATCCTTTCTGTATGCAATTGGCAGGCCGCGAAGGTGCGCCAAGCGAGCGTCGTTACTAGATACAAGTTTCACAAAATTTACTGTCTCTTATTGCGCGGCGAAATGTGCTTGGGTGGATTGGTATTTAAATAACTTTTCCTGATACCTAACCCCGGTATTCTTTTAATTTGATCTTGTAATTCTGTTTATGTAAGTGGTTAGCTAAGGAGATTTATTGAGGTTTTAGCGAGGCTTTATTTTAACTGATGAAAGTGTTTTTTCAAGGAATAGATTTAAGTCAATTGATTATCAGTCTACGAAAAGTAACTGTTGTTACTATGACGGGGAAGGGGGCTGCTTGCAAAGCTCACATGTCTTGGTCTCCACCCCTTTAAGTTATTTTCTGGTTGGAGAAGGGAGTGGGGTAGTCCTCACAACCATTTCCTAACTATAATCTTTTCATTGAAAGGACTTTGCTTTCGGTGATATCGGCTACTGCTTGTCTAGTTTTTTTCCATATCGTTCTTGCAAGTCCTATATCGACGAAGAAGTTGCGACGTGCACAGGTGAAGGATACCACTGGTAGTGTCTGGTGTTGACCTTGCACATAATCGACTCTGGTGCGATGGTCTTGCGCTATGGACCGGGAACTACAAGAGCGTTGGTATCCTATCAGAGCGTCAAAGCACCCCTATTTAGGTAGGAGGGAATAAATTTTCCGTCAAAGAAAGCTAGCCTACCTGGGTTGATAAGTTCTGGAGTGCCGGCTTAAGTAAGTCGAAAGTGTGGGGTTGCTATACGCAATGCTTTGCAAGAGAAGGTTGAGCATTCGATGACCATTAGAGTCCCACCTAGACCATGGCTGGGAGAATAGGTAGAAGCAAGATGAAAATCCACGTCAGGCAAAGGATTCCTTTTTTGTGCATCGTATGACCTCGAGGCCTTGCCTCAAAATTACAAGATGTGAATGTGTGCACAGCTATTAAGAATGTCTTAATTGCGATATTTCAACGGGATCAACTTTAAAAACCTAACCTGGGACAGACTGAAATAGGTCATCTTTGAAGAAAGTCTACGTTATGGGACGAAAGAGCACTCGGGTGAGATTGGTATCGAGACATTGCGACTGGAATAAAGTCACTTCTTGCCAAATAGTGATATACTTGCGATGGGTTATTGATCTCTTCACCCGACTAGAGTAACACTGCAAAAATTCTTTACGTTAGTTTAGAAGCTAACCGACATGCGGCAGTGTGAAATATCGCACTCTCCGTTCATCACGTTTTGATTTAACAATTCAACAAGCTTTACTAGTTTTTATGCAGGTGTAAATTTAGGGAGTTATTGTAAGATGCTATGGGCATTGATTTATTTGGAGTATTTCTTTTAGTTTGGTTAGATCTCAGTTGAAGCCAGGCCATGAACTATTGACTTGGATGTGCGTTCTAAAGGTGTTGTAACCTATCCATGTTAAAAAGAAAACTCGACGAAGCTAGTGAAATTATTTAAAGTCCCATTCCATTCAATAAATCTTTCGAAAACCTGAAGTATAAAATTTCTCACTTCCCCTCACGTTTCAACAGAGCATAAAGAAATTGGATTTACCCATCAATTTTGTACTCCTGCGTAAATTTAATATTCGGATGCCTAGAACCTACGTACTCAATAAAAGATTATATATCGGCGTAGTTGTCAAGTAAGCCAACAAAATCATCCGTATATCGCCGATAGAAGCTAGGCCATAAGCAGATCTATATAATATATTTCAGAACTATATAATATATTTATGATATAAGTATATTCGCTAATAGTTACTACTGACAGCAATCTCAATAGTTTTGTTCAAAGGGACATTCTTACACATTTACAAACTTTAAATGAGACCATGAACTTTTGAACTTTTAGAGCGCATCCTATTGACTTAGCGCAGAAGCAAAGGAGTGTCTTTGGTTGAATAAGTTTGAGGAATATGGGGAGAAAGAAGATCTGACATAATGTTAAGGGAGTTCATAATTAATGCATAGCTGGAGGAGACCACTGGCACAGATAAATTCGTTTGGAACGCGAAGGTTTTTAATGTTCACAAGTTTTCTTGAAGTGCACGAACTCTTTTCAATGCAGGGTCAGAATCGAGCCTCCGGAATTTCGTCGCATCCTTCAAGATATTGCACTTCCTGGCAAGTTAGTCCTTCCGATTAAGGATGACCACTGCGTTTCTTTTGTTGGGTCGCGTAATAAAGATTCTTTGCTCTTTCCCAATCTTCTAAGCCATCCTTTCTAAGAGTGCTTGCAAAACATAGTTGTTAACTACGATCCTCCTGCGCATCCAGTACTCTGCAAATTGCCATATACTTGCCAATTAATGAGTCTTGTTAGACTTTTTTGGAGGAGGGGGGGGGGTTGCATGACAGGGCCAAGGCTTTAAAATTTCCTCTTCGTCAAGGGTGAGTGTAGGTAGGTAGGTAGGTAGGTAGGTAGGTAGGTAGGTAGGTAGGTAGGTAGGTAGGTAGGTAGGTAGGTAGGTA
>QQSS02205014.1:0-11843 GCA_003687565.2 Craspedacusta sowerbii
TGTATGTATGTATGTATGTATGTATGTATGTATGTATGTATGTATGTATGTATGTATGTATGTATGTATGTATATAAACCCTGTGGTCGGCATCCGAGAAGCTCTGACCGAGCGTAGGCCTCTTGTTGACTCGAGTGTTGGCTCGCATGAGATTGATTTTTGTTGAGTTCGTGTTATTATGGTGCAGGTAATGGCAGTGTAATAGCGTTAACATTAACCCGGTTCTGTCCCTTGCTGCAAACATGGAGATTAATAAGCAAACCGAGTCTAAAGTTTTTTCGAAAACGTTTTCCGTGTCCAAGTGCCAAGCGGCAAGCGGTAAGAAAAATTGTGTTAATGTTTTAGGATGTTTCGTCTGCGTGGGGATTTCGAAAAACGGAAACGTAAACAATATTCATCACTGCCTGTATCAAATCATGCAACAAGATACGCAAAGTGATAAGCTTGCATTTAAATGCCGCCTAGCGGGTATCTCTATCATCTTGTCTGACTCCCAACGCCCACCTTCCCTTCCAATTGTCTGGACTTCCAACGTGAGATTAGAACCATCTCAAATCCTTGAATAATCAGTGATGTCCTTTGCAGGTATGAAGCACAATTGCTTTCAACACCACAGGCAGGGTGTTGGCGTTTGGAGGCGTCCAACCGAACCACAGATACTGCTGGCAAGATTCTGGCGTGCAATCAACGCATAGGCGAAGACGACACGAGTTGCATTGCTTTCTCGAGATCTGGAAGCCATAGGCTACTGCTACGGGGACGAAACCAAAGATTAGGGCTGGTGCATGGAAGCAGACGGCATCAGCGCATGAAACTAGGGATGATGTGAGTGGGAGTGACTCATGTTCACCTATCATCCCGTGTGCGTGCCAAAAGTGGAGTTTAACTATTCGTAGAAATAAATAATATGGAATTTTACTTGAAGTACTTAACTCTTCTCCCTTTAAAGTATTCGCTAATGTTTGCTCCGGAGGTCAACAGCAACGCGACGCAGTCGTAGTGCCCTCCTGCGAGAGCATAGTGGAATGGCGGCATTCCGTGAGCGTCCAGAGCGTTCACATCGGCACCATCGCAGACGAGTTTCTGCGCAAGCGCAGTATTGCCTGACTTGACGGCTTCGTGGAGTGCCGTCTTAGTTTGCCCCCCAAAGCCGCGGCGATCAGAAATCGGGGAACGCGCCGAGTTGGCTCTGGAAGCTTGCCGCTTAGCGTGTTCGTGTTTGCTGTTCAGACTGGCAATGTTCTCTTCACTCGCGCAATCAATGGCTGACATGACCCTGCCGAGTTTAGATTTTCTCTTAGTTTTCGGTGAATGAGGCAAGAGGCGGCTCGCTGAACCAGTCCTGCTAACGTCGGCATGGCTTAGGTTCATTTTAGCAAGGGGATCTGTGGATAGAGATCGATGGAATTTTGCTGATCCATTTGAAGGAGTGCTGCTATCCGAGTCAGACGAAATGGCGGACTCAGTGGAATGATGACGAAGCTCTGTTTTCAAGAAATGAACCCGATCTTTTGCAGGCAAATAAAATTCGTTTGTAGCCTTCGCGGAGAGCTTAATGTTTCTGGGAAGGTCCGACTCGAATGATTCGCTTCCGACCTCGTCCAAATTGTCAAGCGACAACGACTTGATGATGCTCGTGCTTCGTCCGTTTCTGACGGTCGGCAAACAGTTGACTGCCGAATGCGCTGCAGCTGGTGGATGTTCTCTTTCCAAGATGTGCCGCTTTTCATTTAGGAAATGGCGGAATTTTGAGTCAGGGTCTTTCTTGTAGCCCTGTACCTCCAACTGCTGCGACAGCGTATTCCCATGCAACTCAGGCCAGAGCATCCTTTGACGAAACGTATCGTAAAGTTTTGCATCATTCAGTGCGAAATCTGAGTTCGTGCGGAATAGGTGACTTCCCCTGCGAGCTGTTCGCAAAGGATCATAGTCCGGTAGGTAACTACCGCGCTGTAACCCTTTATAATGGCTGGGGTCTTTGAGCTTTCTTTCTGTAGATGCACCACTTCGTCTCCCTTCCACTATTTGATGCGGTTTCCCCTTCAAACTGGAACTGACGTCTTCCAGTGTATCATTCGAGTCATGCACAAGGAGGGACCTGAGCCACGCAATAGCTGACTCAGATCCTTCTTCTGCTGGGGTCACCTTAACGAGCCTGGGTACGTTCACCTTCACAGTCTCGAGTCTACTGCTTTGGGACGCCTCAGAGAAATCCCCGACCCCTGAACTAGACTTAGAGAAATCTATGGTTTGGGATTTCCTCTTTGACAGCTTCAAAGAAGGTGCCTTTGTGACGCATTCCCTTACGCTCTTGGTCTTCTGTTGGGGAGGACTCTTTCGACGCAGACTTTTCACAACTCGCCGTGACGGTCTTGGTGATTTGTCGGTAGATGAGCTCGTCATGCTTCTCACCGACGAAGAGCTGTCACTAACGACTGATGAGTCGGATCTCGGCTTCTGGATGAACTCGTACAGTTCGTTATCGGAACTTCGGCGCCTGGGGCAACTTTTCCGGTAACATTCTCGTTTGTCGTTCACACGTTCGTCTTGTAACGCCAACTGCCTTACAAGGCTTGATCGGGAAACGCATGGTTCGAGCAAAATCTGGCTCGATTTTCGTCTAATACTAAGTTTTTCGTCAGCTTCCCGTAGACCCCTCCCTCGCATGACGTCCCAGTTTGGAAATGCAACTTGCCTAGCTAGCTGCAGGAATGGATGATCACGGTCTTTGAGCAGCCCATTGGGAGACTTTCTGTAGTCAGCACGAAACTCTACTGATGACATCGTGTTGGAGACGTTTTGACAACCAAGCAGCTTTGTCATCCAACCTAAGAGTAGAAAGAATGAAGCGAAGTGATGGTGGGTTGACACAGCCATGCATACGGTCGCACATAGTCACATCCACCCTCTTTCCCCCTCCAAAAAAAAGCAGGTATCGAATTACAAGCAATCCAGCAGGCAAAATTAAAAGGAAGTTGTGACAATATTTTTACGTGCTATGATTTGTAAGGTTGAATCGTTGTGCTCATGTCATGTTTCAAAACAGGCAAAGAGATTACGAATACGAACTTGCTAAGTGGTTACGAACTCGCGAAACAGTTACAAACTTGCGAAGCAGTTACAAACTTGCGAAGCCGTTACGAACTTGCGAAACAGTTACAAACTTGCGAAACAGTTACGAACTTGCGAAACGGTTATGAACTTGCGAAGCGATTACCAAGAGGCGAACGAATTACCAACTTGCGAAGCGATTTGGAATTTGTGGCGAACTATTTACTGACCATCTTTTGTTTTATGAGCCTGAGAAGAAGAAGGTGGAACTTGATCTACTTAACCTTAATATGGATGCGTCGCACACTCAAAAGTAGTTTTTACAAAAGAAATCAAGTGCCTGCTGACCGCAGGATACTCATGAAACATTTCCCTACCTTGCAGCATGTAGGAGTTTATAAAGTTGATCGATGCATAACCTACATGGATTGTTTGCAATTATTATTTTTCTACGATTCGCGTTGTTTCAATGACGATTTATGGGATGTGCCCTTGTCATGTAGGTCATGACAATTTATGTGCTTATTCCTAACATCCTAGCAATTATGGAGTTGATATTAATAAACTATATGTATATGTGCACATGTTGTTGTTATGTTATTGTTGTTGTTTTTGTTGCTGTTTTTGGTGATGCTGTGTTTTGGTTGTTGTTGTTGTTGTTTTTGGTGATGTTGTGTTGTTCTTGTTATTGTGGTTGTTGTTGTTGTTTTTGGTGATGTTGTGTTGTTGTTGTTATTGTGGTTGTTGTTGTTGTTGTTGTTGTGACGTTTGTCGATCTTGCAGATCATTCCTGCATGTAAAGCCTTCTACTTTCAGAAAGGTCAGCGCTCGTACCGAGCACCAGAAGCCCCGGAATTTAAGATTGAGATGGGCATGAGGTGCGGAAGAAGTTCATCGGGGTCAGAGGCACACAATTCGCAAAGCCCAGCGGACTTTGGAGGCATGGGCGCTTCTCTTAATATCAAGTTATATCAACAGCAATCTCAATACCGTCGAGAGAGATCCAAGTTTACTTCATGACCGGGGATTGTTTTGCATGGAAACAAAGTTTTTCGCACATGCGCGGCAATCGCTCTCGCCTACGAGGAAGTTACCTATCCTGCAGCCATCATGAATAGTAACAAAAACAAGACCAGAAACCTGGTCTGGCAAATCTGAGGTTCGTACCGCAAGGTCCGTCCTTGTGTATTTTGAAGAAAGTTTACGAAACGAATAGCAAATCGTAATGTTTCTTTCGTCATCCCCGAGTGATACTTGATCGAGAACGATTAAGCATGCTGTGATCAAGCTTAGCTTGGACGATGGAATATGAATAGAGGAAGGCCCTCAAGAAAGAGAGAGGTTGATGGTTACCTGTACCACAAATTTTGAACTCATAATGGCATCAAAACGGCGGTAAATAGAAGGAAATTCATCCCTGATGAATCATTGCACTCAGCTCTAAAGTTTCCTTGTGCACCTTGAACAGAAAGACTAAAGAAAAGTCTTATTACTCTGCATCCTTAATCCAGCCAGAGTTTCTAGCGGTTGGGTAGCCAAGACAGATGAAGACTGTGACAATAACGAGTTCCTTTGACTGACTCTTAAAGTGGTACGATTGACGGACTTGCAGTGACAAAACCCCCTGCCAATTGCAAGGTTCTTTTATCGCACAATATCGCACTTAGTTAACCATATCCTTGTTATTAGTTCTTATGATGATTGTTACCCCGAAAAGCCTTTCCTTAAATGCCTCTTCATTTGCAACTTAGTATATTTACTAATCCGTTGCCTAGTGATGGTGATGGGAAATCTGCTATCATCTAACCCCACTCGCAAAGGCATTCCCCACTCACGAACGTAAAATTATCTCCTTTTAGATTAAAAGTCAAGGGTAGAGTAGCTAGGTCAAGGGACTCCCAACGTCAAATACTGCCTGTGGCTCAATACTGCCTGTGGCTCAGCAGCACTGCGTTGCTTTGAGGTTACGTTCGCGACAGCGATTTGGACTTTGCAACAAGGGCTGCGTCAGCCTGGGAAAAGTTACTTATTACAGACACAGACAAGCAATTTGTAGGCACAGTTGGCACAGCTTGAACGTGTTTACCATTGTTGGTCTTGTTAGCTTGAACCCCCGGCGTTGGTGACCGAGCAAAGACAGTTTGCTTTCAAGCAGGGAAACCAAACATACGGATTAAAAAAAGAAGCAATTCTTGGCGAGCTTTCGAACATTATTAAAAAAATAATAACAAAAAGTAAATAAAATTGTAGACTCCTTTGTTAGTTCCCACGATGAGGCTTTCACGTGGCTGTCGCTACGAGAAAGTTTCCGAGGCTTGCGGTGGATATGGGAAGTTAACAGGTCCACGGGTTTCCAAGAAAATTTCGATAGTTAATTTTTGTGAATTAATGAATTTCTTGTCACCGGTACGTACTGGAACTTAACTGCTCGGTGGGTATGGAGAAAACTCTAACTTGTTCATAATCGCCGAAACATAGCACGAATTTTCTCCGCCAGGCTACTAGAGCCAGGTCACACGAATCCATTTTGACTTGACCGAGTTGGCTCAGGCTACAGTACTCTTTGGAGTAAGAAGCAAAAGAGCTCTTGTCTGCCTGTGAAATGCAATCCTAAAGGCAAAGGGTGCTATCCGTAGACTTCCCTTTTCCTTATAAACAACAACAACAACAACAACAACAGCAACAACAACAACAACAACAACGACAATCTCTTGTCCTAAAAGTGCGTATAAAAATTTACAAGAGAGTTATCAAAATATGTCACACAATGAGAAGGACGGCACTTCTTGCTAATCAGAGTGGAAGAGCCCCCTTTTATACTCGAGAGAATTAGGCGAAAACTACTTGTAAAATCAACATCGTTCAACAGCTTCTGTCACAGTTTGACAAATAAAATGCCTTACATTTGTCTTGCGAGCAGAATCATGGCCGTGATGAGAGAAATACTAGGACGTTTAGGTAGCACCCAAGCACTTGATTACGAGTTACGGACACTTCCTGTTGTTTGACAAGCAGAGATAGGAATTTACCGGTTCTAGAACAGTCCCGAGATAATTGATTGATAGATGATTGATTTTATGACTCAGCAAGATCAATTTTGGCACCCTTAGGAACCCTCTGTGGCTGTTATAGGCTGGTCATCCATTGGCCTCGGAGTTTTGAGTAATTTCAGCATTTAATTAAAACAACGATTTAAATTTGCTTGCGTACATACTAATACAGGACTCCAAGCAGTTGCTTGGCCAGTTAAGACTCCAACCAAAGGTCTCTGACGAGTCCCTTGGCCCGGACGAAACGTACGTAAGGCTAGCCATTTGAGTACATACTAATACTCACAGGTATAAGTCGGATTAAGTTGCATCGAGAAGCCATACGGATAAGTCCTAAACGGCTACCTGGTGTTTCCAGGTTGGTTATTCTTAGATGGCTACCTAGTTCACGAAGGTTGGTCAGTCTTGGGAGGACCCCAATTGAGGTTTTCCCTTCCTGGAGTAGCCAAAGAAAAAAAAACAATTCTGCCTGCTGATATGCGCATATTTTGTAGGAAAATGTGCAGGCCCGAGTAAAATGAATGCAGAGACTAAACCTCCGTAGGAGTAGTCTTGTGCACGTTGTAGAAGATAGATGAAACATTTGTAGAATGCTGTTCACCACCCGTCACTTTTGATCTTGAAATATTTACAAACTCGTTCCGTTTATATACTCGATATAGAAACAAACCAATTAACCCACGCAAATAACACGCAAACTAACTAAACTGATAAATAATAGCTTAGCAATTGAAACACAAACAGAAAGTACATATACGAAACTGATTAATAATACAACCAGAAAGTAACTGCAATTGAGCTACTTTCACAAGGAAGTTCCTTGAGGTCGTTATTGACAGATTGCCTTCCGTAGGCCTGGCCAACTTGGTTGCACCGGCTATGTACGAAGGCTACCGCTGGCTTGTGGGTTCGTAGAAACATGCAGCATATAGACCGCGCGTCTTACTCAGGGAACTTTAAAATTCGACTGTGATAAAATCAACTATGCATAACGGCAGACGAGTTTACAATGAAACTAAGAAAATATCTTACGTCGTAATTATCTGAAGTCAATTAAGTAGCGATGCGTTAGTAATTAGTAGGAAACTGCGAATTAATTCTCTCCAAAAACATCGAGCCTGTTAATCCACAGCGACCTTTTGTCGTCGAACTATAAAGTTCTGAGGAAAATTAAAACGTAAATCTACGTAACCATCCTCTATCTTCATCCTACTATTGACTGAACGATGTATATAAGCAACGTCCAGCTAGAGATGTCTTGTTCCTAGCGTAGTGCATTCTCATTTCATCACTAATACACTAAATTGCTTCAGTGCGTTCGCCCATGTTACAAGTATACTCGTAAGCGACAGATGAATACTATTACTATGCTAGATTAACGGATTTCTATTGCCTTTCGAAAGACGTTAAAAGAAATGTCTTTTAAATAAATGCATAGGAAGCACTTTCACTTACCTCCATAAAGTTCCTGGTCGGCCAAACCTCTACGCGCTTAACTCCAAACGAGCTAGCGAATTCCAATGTTGCTGGGAATCCCAATCGCTAAGCTCGCCTTTGTAAACAAGGGCGTAGTCGAGACGTTCGCGAAATTTCTTTGATCGTTTACCGGCGCTTTTGTTCGCTCTCAAAATGTTCATTCAAGAACCTGCAAGCTTGTCTCGACGCCGTAAACAGTAGCGGGTTGAGAGACAAATCGCCAACTCTTGAAGGGAGCGACCTTGGTACAAAATAGTCCAACAAAGTTATTCTCGAGTTGCCTAATGTTTAACTTATTCCCTTGGCTTGCGAGTTTCCAACCAAGGATGGGATGAAGATGTTCTTGTTAAAGCCAATGCTTACCTTCTAATTCAGGCAAATCTTTACTCAAATTCAAGAGGGACATACGAGTGTTCTGGGATGGTTTTCAGAGTGCCTCGCGTTCTGACTATGGTGAAATGATAAGGATGGATGTAAATGAAACTCCGAGGGTCAGACGCGGTCAAGCATCGAAGCGTTGGTGGTGAAAGTTCAGCAACAGATCGAAAGGAATCTTGCTAAAAAAATTCCGCATCTTAGAAGAACGTGCGTTGGTTAGATCGGTTACTATTGCTGATATTTCTAAAAAAATTACAGTCCCAGTAGAGCAGACGTGACATGAAACTGCATCTTGATCTGGCATTCGAATGTGGCGAAGTTCGAACGAAATTCTCTGTTACCACAGACATAAAGCGTTCATTGAGACCTTCTAATCGACTAAGACCGACACGAGATCTAAATTTATTATACCCCAACATTACGGCCAGGAGTAATCCTTTGCTAACTGAATGAATCGCTGAGGCACAGGTAACACAACTCCATTTGATGGAAATAGAAACCATTAGATCTGCGCTGTATGCAATGCCCTGGCTGTACAAACTTTTCATAAGAGGTCAAGGTCAGAGGTAGGAAGAGAGTGCGGGCTTTCAGATACAAAATATGTTTATGTTTAGTTGTGTGCGTGTGTGTGTGTTTGCGTGAGCATCGGCGACGAAAAGCAATGGATGCGAAGCAATGTAGGTTCTTTGCTTCGGGTACACTAGAAAGAAAACTGGAATAACTTTTAGACTACATGTTCGCAACGCTACTTCTACACTCACTCTGTTCTCCCTCCTATTTGCCGCCTTCAAATACAGCTTTACCATACCATACCTACTCCAAATTGTAGTTGTGCTTTAATTATACTAAGATAGACTACGTACGTGTCAGGTAGTTTCCTGACTGCTTATAAACGCGTTAGGACCCCCTTACAAGAGTGCTCGTCTTACTTAACATCGTGCAATATTTGCACGAGTGGTATGTACGAGTCATGCTGCTTGTCGAGCAATGCGGATCTTAGTGTTCAATCATGGAGCAATCCATGACAATGTGAGCATACTTTTAAAATCAAATTACCACCTTCGCACCTTAAGTAGTGATCGCGCATTATCAATTATAGATAAATTTATGACTTTACTCAATTTCTTTTTTACCGTGCAAAGCTGGTAAATTTGACAGGAAAAGCAGGATTTTCGTGAAACGGATTTCTTCTGTTCCCTTGGCTTTGAACTTCGTTTTAATACCCGGTCGCCTAAAATATTTCCTGTTAGTATCTAAAAAAGAAATAAAGCAACTTAGCATAACGGGGAGATAACATGAACTGCAATATGGCTATTTGTTTCAAGGCAAGAAGCCTGACAAGATAGATATGTAACAAAGTATAATCGCGGAAATTGTTTGTTTTTTTTTTCAATTGGCCGGTCTTACTTTGATCGAAACCTTTGTCACGTTCAACTGAGCTTAGTTAAGTCACACATGGCAGTAGATAGTCATCCCTACTGGTTATTTAAGTAACGCGCTGCCTTCGATTTTCGATCGTTTGAATCGGAACATATTGCAAACGAGCGAGAGCTCCCCACTTATAGAATAAAAAATAATACTAATAAAATAGCGGTGATAATGTTCGAGTTTTCAATGGGACTCCAAGCAGTTGCTTGGCCAGTTACGACTCAAACCAAAGGTCTCTGGCGAGTCCCCTGGCCGGGGAGAAACGTACGTAAGGCTAACCATTTGATTATCTACAAGGGATTCTTCCCGCGAACAGCGCAAAAGGCCATGCTCAAGTGATTTGGGGGCAGGCTGCTGAAACTGTGACGATCTCGTGCAACTGTTCACTTGAGAGCTTATGTTCTCATGCACTCGAGGTCTTCAGGGGTTCCGAGCTCCTCCAAGCAGCTTCTTGGCCGGTTAAGACTCCAACCGAAAGGTCTCTGACGAGTCCCTTGCCCGGGATGAAAGGCACGTAAGGCAAGCTATTTGATAATATTCTACTCCCGATAAATTATACAGCACTTTCGTACGTTCTGCACATATGCAGTCGCAAGGGCGGGTCGACCTAGAAGAGACGTGAAATCCACGTGCACTGCCAGGGGGCGTCAATCAGCCTGTTCTTGCATTACTAGAATAGCAGTTGAGATAGAAATTCAAAGCAAACACCATCTCGTCTGACAAGGGTGAGGTTGTGTTGTCATTCTTGGCAAAGGAACGAGACACGAGGCAAACACGGTGACACATCATCCGCGGTGAAGCCCGCTGACAAAGAGAGCTTCCACGTGGCGGTCGATGGGCGAAACGGGTTAAACAATCCCATGGACTCGTCGACCAGTATGTGTGTGTGTGTGTGAGCAAGAGCGGCTGAGTGAGATGAGAGAGAGATGGATAGATAGATAGATAGATAGAGAGTGTGAGAGCGATACTGAGAGAGAGAGAGAGAGATAAGGAGAAGACGTATCAAAACCGATAACTGTAACTACATGCATACATACATACATACAAACACACACACACACACACACACACATACATACATACATACATACATACATACATACATACATACATACATACATACATACATACATACATACACAGAACTTTGCAAAAACTTAGTAATAAGTTCTTGGTGAGGGCAGCGGGAAACTTTCAAAACTGTTCTATGCTTATCGCTCTCAAACAGAATGAGTAGTGCAATGTTTTATTCGCCAGATATCTAGGTGTTCTTCCATATGGAACGCATGCACGATGTTTTAGAAATAAACATATAAACTACAACATATAAATATAAAAAATAAGATGCCACCGTGTTTTACGAATTGAAAGGTTCAATATAAAATATAAAATATATTAATATAAAATATACGACGTCGCCGCGTTTTATGAAAAAACAAAACATAAAATATAAAATACAAAAATATAATATATAAAATGACTTGTGTCAGGAATGGTGCCAAAGCTGGGCAAGAAGATTTCTAAGCACCCATCTACGTCTTAAGGGTTAGATCTTAAATTTTAAAACTACTTGCAAAAGCATGCTAGCATTAGAATTATAACAATTCTGGAGTTTCGCAGCGGGACACACCAAGGGTTGAGAAGATATAGAGACGGTCATTGTTCTTACGAGTGCAGAAAAAGCAGATAAATAAATAAATAAATAAACACAAATAAATAAATAAATCAAAATAAACACAAACAACATCCATAAATAAATAAATAAATAAATAAATAAATAAATAAATAAATAAATAAATATATGACTAGAAATATTTATCATGCCAGTCTTTCGACAAGATTTTCCCCAGAACAAAAACGAAAGTCGAACAAATTGAGCACACTTCGCAACACGGCTAAAACGCTCGAATAAAAAACAAACGCAAAACAAAAGCCATGCATGTTAACCAAAATGTGGGCATATATCATGACCATAACTACTACATATGCATGCATATATTCCTCAAAAATAAGGTAGAATCCTTTGCTTATATTCCACAAAACAACGTAGAAAGCAGGGCACATAACATCCACATGTTTTGTGGTCAACAAGCCAAAAAATGTTGCTGAGCCTGGCCTCACCTACCTGATTCCCCTAAAAATTTTAAGAATTGACATGTCGTGTCGGTCAAGCAGGTACTCACCCTAAACCGAGCGATTTTACCGTATTCCAACTTAAACCCAGCCCAAACATGAAGCACGCACGTCAGACGCAAAACAGTTATAGAAGGAAAAGATCCATAGATAAAGCGAAAAAGCAGAAAACTATATATATATATATATATATATATATATATATATATAGATAGATAGACAGACAGACAGACAGATAGATAGATAGATAGATAGATAGATAGATAGATAGATAGACAGATAGATAGACAGATAGATAGATAGATAGATAGATAGATAGATAGATAG
>QQSS02205047.1:0-11836 GCA_003687565.2 Craspedacusta sowerbii
ACATACATACATACATACATACATACATACATACATACATACATACATACATGCATGCATACATACATACATGCATAAATAACATACATACATACATAGATAAATGCATACATACATAAAGCACAATGCTGAAGTAGTATGACGACTATGGACGGGAGGTCAAGAGAGGCTTCAAAATGGTGGCGCGGCCGTCAAAGCGGCTTCACGCAACGTCCTTGTTTCAATTGTCTCTGCGAAAGCCAGACATATAGGAACTCAAACAGTGCAATTCAAGCAATTAGTCACTGATATTGTTTAGGAGTCGACAGCTTTAAACTAGCTCCAAGATCTTTTACCGAAGGGGTCCGAGGCTAAGGTTAGAGCGGGCTACTTCGTCAGAATGCAGTCAAGGAGGTCATCGAATCTGACAAGACAGCTAAGCTCCTGGACCGGAGAAAGCGGCTAAGAACAGTTTTGTTGCAGTTGTCCATGGCTTTCTGAGCAATCCCGAGGTTGACCAATTAAGCGGAGCAGGTCCCGATTCTCACCAAGAATCACGCCAAATTTGGTTGCAGAATGCCACTCGAAGTTTTCAGCGATGACGCTCATCTCGATAAATTCAAGGACAATGTAAGAGCGCACTCACAGCAGAGAGGCAAACGTTTTTATCATATATATATATATATTTTATATATATATATATATATATATATATATATATATAAATCTCTCTCTCCCTCTCTCTCTCTCTATATATATATATATCTATATCTATATCTATATATATATATATATGTGTATATATCTATATATACATATACATATATATATATATATATGTATATATATATACATATATATATATAGGTGTGTGTCCGTGTGTGCGTGTGTCTGTGCCGACTTTGAATGTCGTTATCAAAAACAGAACAAAGAAAACTTCACCGGGCCACGATCGGGCTTACTTGCTGAAGGCAATATACAGATTTTTTCGCAAACCTGAATCTGCACAATTCTGGAGCACTTTGAGAGATTTACTGCTGCCTTTGTTTATTCAATATGCAATTTGTTGTGTCTCGCCAGACCGATTAAACAAACATATGAAATCTTCTTGCTCTGTCTTAAGAAAAACAATTTTTATTTTATTTTATTTTATTTATTTATATTCTATTTATATTTGTTTTTTATTTTTTAAATTTTTTATTTTTTTATTTACAATTTTTTTATTTTGTGTGATCAACCTAGAATCAAAGGATGTGGAGAATGCAGTCGCTTTTTCGCTGTCCTCCATAAGCACTTGAAATACAACATTGGCATACGCAGAATGACGCATCGGAAAATCCAAATTAAGCAGCGTACTTGAATAGCCGCCAAAACCAGTGAAGAAGGCATTGAGGCAATGACATCACTCGTTTTAAAATTCAACTGAGGGAAAAAAACTTAGCCAGAGTCAAACACTTACCACACGCCCATACAGAACAATAGGAAGGAGGCACTTTTCACAAAGATGTATCATCGAACCCGGAACCTTCTCGCCGACAGGACATACCTGCAAGATTTAAATCGAGACTTTCTTAGACATACGAGTCAGTTAAGTACGTACATTAAAACAATAAAACGGCTGTGAATGGGCGGGAGACTAATTCGACATAGAGACCAGAAAAAATATATTTTTTTCTTCTTCAGAACGTATATATCTATATTGATAAAATGAACTAAGAAAACGGGAGAAAAGCAGGAAATATGAACCAGGTATAATCCAAATATATATATTACTTTGCCATTATTATAGCATTGTAATTATACTACCGTAATTTCGATTAATTACATATTTTTACATTCCTTTGAAAGAACCCATTCAAGATTTCCATGCTCCGTCTAAGCTAGTCAAATGAACCTGCCGCTTGTCATGGTCGCTGGAACAAAGCCTATTCCAAGCGCAGGCCAGCCGTCGGTTTTACTTAAGCTGCAACCAACAATCCGTGAGGATCTAAACATCTGCTCCGTATCTGTTGATGCTGGGTGTAAGAGATGTAGAGAAGCACGAAAAGCAACCAACTTCCGTGGTCTGACGAGCACCATCCCATTGAAGGATTCGTAACGATATCCAAACGTCAAATCCACATAAACATCTGCCCATCCTGTCAACATGGACGACCGTCTCGTACGGAATTGACAATATCAACGCAAGCCCGTTCTTCAAATCAATATGTAACGGACCTGTCGGCGAGAATGATGGGATTAATCGTGCGGACAGAGGTACGGCTTCGCCGATATGAAGCAGACATACCTAAGCAGTTCGTATTTCTAATTTCGGTGCGACTTTGAGAGGTTTCCATGTCAGGGCGGGAGTTTACAACCAGCATTCAACCTAGTGACATGGCAGAGATCGCTGTTCAACTCCAAATCGTTATTGCCCTTCTGACCGGGACGGTCTCGATATGATCACTAAAGTGTACCGACATGACTTCGCGGAACGAGAATCGGCCAGAGTACGGTGTATATGACGCTGGCTTTGCTCCGCTGCATCGCCTATCGAGGTGATAAAGCGCCTTCATTCTCCGAAACCTTCTGAAACGTGCAAGCAGTCACTATAGCACAGCACGAGCAGGAACAGAAACCAGCCACCTAACCTCAGCAAGTGTCAGTAACAACCTCGCAAACCAAAAACGTAACAGCATCACTCTGATGTAAATACCCAAGCATAAGGGGTTCAGAGCGCATGCGCGAAAAAGCGAAACTTTCATTGCCAGGTCGACAAGTGAGAATCTGTGAGACGACCGCCAGTGAGTGGTTGTTGCAGCCGACCAAGAGATCCACATTTGAGGGCCTGTTTCGACCACAACGCAAGCGTGCGAGTGGGAGAGATTCGACCGTACGACAGATTGAGAATCATGCCCTGGCCTCGCTGCTTAATGTGAAGGGCAATACTGGTTCCTCCAATTGTTCCGACGTGGCTAGCAGGCTAGATGTCAGGCCTTCATTTCAAGCAGTGGATACAAGAAGCATTCTCTAGAGCAAATTTTACATCTGACAAGGGAATCCAGTTCCTTTCAAAGATCTCAATCTGATTCATTCATTCGAATTCATCCCAATGCCAAAACTTTGGAAGCACGTGGCGGCGAAAACGTGGCATCACCCAACGAGAACACGGATAGGATGCATTCCAGAATAACTGCTTCGATCATTCTGGTTTTGCAACGTTTTCGCCGAGCTCTAGTGATTTTGAGAAGCCCTAATTGAAATTCTCCTGCGAGCTGTAGCATCGCCAAAACCTGTCAATCTCTCAGTCGAAGGCGTCCGTACCAGCTGACGGGGCAAAGATAGTGCGAAAAGCAGGTCGTCAAGCTCAATTGTTCTTACTCCAGAAGCCAAAGCGCAAGACAAGATAAGCGCTGAAGCTAGAAAAAGCGACCGCATAAAAAAATAGTTGTGGGAATTTTGGACTAGACGTTCAAACTTTGTAATCTTTGCAGCAACCTGACGTCGCTACTTCTAAACAATAATGCGCCGAACAAAAGTGTTGCACATTACGCGCTTATACTGGAACCTGGAAATCACTACTGAAGACAATCGGATCACGTACGACTGTGATCGGATGGCAAACGCGCCTCACCTTAAAAGCGGTAAAAACAGCTTAGGAATCCATTAGAAAACTTAAATGCTCAAAACCAGTTTCTTCTCGCCATTTAAAACAGTACTGGCCAGGGCAACGCTAGATCCATCCGCCAGCGCTAGATCCAACAGCTATCCGCTGCTAAACGAACGAAGGGCTAAGCTATTATTTAAACCTTACATCCAGCATAGATATAAAAGCAAAGCGCAGCAAATATTAGCGGTAGAAGGCTAATTTCCATTTGCATCCTAATATGCTTTGGCCAATTAAATTTTACGCAGACTTCTTTGTGTAATGCCGCCAGTGACACTGCATCAGCTTTATAGTACACTAGCTCAACAGGGCGACATGGCTTTCGGAAATCTATTTAGCTCCTATCGAACAGTGGGCCTCGTTGAACAGGAAGCGCGCCCGCACTGTTTAGCTTTTCCAGTTTTACATGCAGGACATGATAAACGGCGTACTTCTTTCCATAGCGCCTTGCATTCAGCAATTTCTGCCTAAGACGTATGAAGAGCGCTACAGAGTAAGCTGCTATTCTACACAACAGGTAGCTAAATTCCGGAAAATGGGCATGTTATAAACACAACCCAAAGACGACTTGTCTTGAAACTTACTCTTTGGGAGTTTGCGCAAAACAATTTGAGTTTCCATAACATGTCCAAAGGTCAAGAATGAAATATAAGAAAACGTGATACATAAATGCAAATAGCCAAAAACAAAAAGGCTTCTTGCCTTGTGTGACCAGTCCAACTTTTCATTGTCTCTGTCGTCTGCCTTGGATATATCCTTTTTTCGGTCATTAATGGAAGGCTTGCTTCGACGTGAAGTCTTTTGTCCGCCTTCAACTAAGGCAAATATTACAATAAAGAATAATATTCAAGCCGTATTAGAACAGGCAAATTTATTGAATACATTCTGAATTTTCATTCATATATGAAACTCTGAAATACTACTTTCTTAAACCAAACTGACAACTAAAAACACTGAAAGCAGGAACTGAATGCTCTAGATGTTATTTAGGTCTGCAGCGAGCTGCTCCATTGAAAACCTAATTACCACTATCAAAACTCTTGATGAAATATTACTCACCGTCAACTTCTTCTCTTTCTTTTTTATCTTTCTTAGATTTACTTGATTTAGCAGAGGACCTTGTTCGCAATTTTGGTCGTTTTAAATTCAAGGAAATGTTTTTCCGAATGGTTTGTGGGGCACCAGCACCCATACTAAGCCCATCGGCATCTAATTCGAAGTCTACAATATAAGAATTGGAGCTCTACTTAAAAACACAGCTTTATTGTAATACACCATTACAGAAAAAAACATAACATGCTTAAAAGAAAATTAAAAAAACAACAATTACGAGACAGCAGGCAATCAAGTAAATTTCTTACTTGGTTGAGGACCTTACATTATATAAAGATTAATAGAAAACTCTAGGGCAAATGAACATTTTCGTTTTACTCACACACCTGCCAATACAAGATCTCTCAACTTAATTTCTGTATAACATTCATTATTTAACTTTATAGAGCTATATACCTAATATTATTATTACAATATTCATGCCAGCCTATAAATCTTAATTTGAAAATTTTAAAGAAAATTGTCATACCTACCAAAAGGATTACTAGAATGCAATCTTAAAATAAAATAGAAGGCAAAATCAGCCGATTTGTCAGCCAGAGCATGAAAGAAATAAAACAACTTACCCACATCATCATCCATATCTAAGCAACCACGTTCATGCCACTCTTTGAACATCATTCATGCCTGCTTTTTACACATTCATATATACGAGGGCAATCCTTCGGCACGTCTTAAAAATATTAAATAAAAAATCATAAAAGAAAACGAAAAAACATGATAAGAAATTAGTCTTCATATAGAATTGTGGAACATTTTCATGGGCTTTGTTTCAAACTCAGAACCACAATTAAGGCCAGCCATGGATGCACTAACCTCAACAATTGAACTCTCTTGCAATGAGACAACAAGCATGATATTCACAAGCATAATCCAAATACACAAACTACAGCCTCCGACTTGCTGACGGGCATGAAAAAACATGTGCATTTAATAAGATTTAACACAAAATTTGACACAAGGCATGAAGCAAAGGCAGCCCAGAGTCACAGGTGGCACCCTGTTTTAAGGCATGCATGCTGCATATGGCAAATACAAGTCCTAAATAGTGTAGAATTAAGCATAAACTGAAGATGACTTTCACATAAGGCATAGGTCAAAAGAAAATCTCTCTCGTGATATTATATAAGTGAAAATGTGTGCTTGAAAATTCGGGATATTGATATGCAAGTTACTAGCTAAAACTTAGTTAACAACAGGTTACAACAGTGCGAGCTAAAAGGAAAGTCTTAAACAATGGAGGGCATGCTGTACATGTAAAGTGTGTAAAACTTTGTGTGGTACAAGTCTAATGCACAAGAACCACAACCTCTACAAGCAAATTCTCTCCATGCCTGATCAAAATCTATTCAAACTCCAACCTCTGCAAATGCTCACATTTAAACCCTTTATTATGAACATGTTACATAACTATATTAGAATAGTGAGGTTCCTAAAAAAATAATGACAAACTATCCAGCAGCACTCTTAAGTCTTAGTGTGCAGTCCTTGAAATCTTAAGATATCCAGGAATCAACATGACAGTGAAAAATGCTTACACTCCATGCGGCGGACTTCACAAATTTCGATTTACACTGACCATGACAAAGTGAGATACATAGTCCACAAAAGGAACATGTATCTTGAGATCGAACAGCAGTCAACATATTTTAGAAGAAATGAAATAAAACTAAAACATATGTGCATGGCTAGATTATTAACATCTGCAAAGCAGAACAACAACTCAATAACTGGCTAATACTCGATCACTAGTTATAAAAGCATCTAAAACAACTCAAAGCTCTGTGAAATGCAGCATATGTTTGGAAACTTCATTTTACCAATTTTTGCATAACCCATGTATCTGCAACCACCATTATGGGGCTTAAAATCACACAGTAGCTGCCGATCAATAGACCAAGTATGTTTCCTTAATTAATGCAAAGCTGATGAAACCTGCTAACTTTGCTATAATGATGATAGGGTAATGATCAAATATTTCTACATATTTCACAGGCAGAATCCATCAGCACATAAATTTTATGCAGCTACAATTCCATGGCCATCCTCCTCTAATATAGCTCAAAAGCTAAACTGCTGATGGACCCAGAACGTATAATTAACAACAAACCATATAATTATAATTGTTTGACTCATGGCCCAAGACAGGATCTTATCCCACACAGGTGCACTTAAAGAAAAACACTTTCAAGCATTTGGAATCACATAACTAAAGCAAAAAGCTTGAAGATTCTTGTGCAAAAGTGAAGAACGGGAGTCAAGGTACTCTAGAGTCCTTTTAGCTAAGACAGTTGCTACTATCCTACTTCACACCTTTTCATATGATTATAACGTTCGAAAATCCTCCCTCAATGCTTTGGGTTCCAAAGCATTTGATGCTTCTAAGAAACGGGAGAAATACAACTGTTTTTTTCACAAAAACACTTAAAATCATTTTTAAACTGTTTCAGCTATGATGCAGCTTATTGCCTAGTCACGTAGACACGTACATACATAACGAAGCTACGGATTAAAAATGGGAACTTCACCAACAATCAAAGACTTTTATCTACTGGAGATTTTGCCATGGCGAATTGCGAGGAATAACTAACAACATAGGAGAACCTAGCCAGATGCGTGCATCTGTAGTGCGAGGGCAACGGACGCGCCTCGGTCGATTTTGGACGCGCTTCTCCTGTGAAAACTGAAAGCCATGCGATGCAATTAGTTCGGAATTCGCAGACCAAGGTCTGAGAACGAAGTTGGTTGTCTCAACGGTTTCAGATCTATTCCAGCGGTTGCTGCTCATCATTGGCTGGTTACATAAGGGTGGAAGGCATATAAACGGGGTCAATTTTCTTTAGAAAACTCAAATTCTATTCTTGTTCAAAAACTTCTATATGAATTCATTATAACTACCTGAAATAATGTTGTAGTAGAATCCTTGTCGGAAAGACTTTGATAGCGAAAACTAGCGCATACATAGAAACATTTTTATTTGCAGACGTTTCGGCTAACTCCGCAGCCATCATCAGTTATTACATATCTATATCTAAAAAGAAACAAAAGTAAAAAGAAAAAGTAGCGCATTCTTTTTACTTTTGTTTCTTTTTAGATATATATAAAATCTATATTCCTTTATTGTTTCTACTCATAACTAAAATATTCATCAGACATCATTCATAGCAGTTAAGGCTCAGCATCTTAATACTGCTGGTTAGTGCCAAAATCCTGTTTCCAATCCAGTTCAGATATAGCCGACTCCAGCTGGTGCACCATAAACTGCCGCTATAGACACACATAAATACAAACACACCTAAGCGCTGCCTGCGCATGGTAGGAAACTACATGAATTTAACCAGAGGAAACAAGTTTATGATTTTCGTCAGAATTTCGCTGTAAGCAGAGGCTCTGTAAAATGACTCTTCTGTCAATTTGTCATATGCACATAATCTGTTGCCTCAAAGTTCAACTTGGAATAAGAAATTCTGGTATGGCTGGCGATTCTGTCAGTTTTAGGTAATTTTTGTCTTTTTTGTGCTATCCATGTGATTCGCAATGCAAATTTTCGAATGCCTTTTTGTTATTCTGTAAGCACTGAGATGGTCGTTACCTTGTATTTCAGTTCGTCTGGCAGACAATGAGACATGAAAGCAGTTTTGATTAAATCCCCGGCACGTTGAGTACATTTGTAGTTTAATAGGAATGGCAAACCTCATAAGAGCATACCCCTCCGTGACAAAAGTCAGTATCTGAAAGTTTTTTATTTATTCTTAATACCAATATACAAATGCAAGAGAAGATTTTGCTAACACCTAGAAATAACTAACATGACACAACTTCTCAGGATAACATATAGAAAAACAATCTATGAGTTTCCAAGCAAAACATCTTGCACACTTGTAATTAGGGCTGTACTGGATTTCGGCTCCGTCTCCGTCTCCGTCTCCGGCTTCGGCCAAAAATATAGCCGGTTTTTGGCCGGATTTATAGCACGTAGATGCGTATCATATTCTACAAATAAAGGTCAAGCCATAGGTCTATTTTTAGTTTGACGTGTACAATTTTCATTAGCCGCTTGGCGGGAGATGAACGCAGACCACCCGGATTATCATTCTGTTGCTGCAAGTGCATCCGAGTCTAAGCGGTGATATCCTGCGGATCCTGCCACAGGCTCTGCGACAATCACACAGAAGTCTCTGTCGCAGCCATCGCTTGCGGACATATTGGAGCGAGCAAAAATTTTGGACCTAAATAGTACTTCCACGAGGCGAATCCATCGGGCCATTGCAAAAATCATTGTGAAGGACCGCAGCCTTTAAAATCAGATCAGTGGAGAAAAAAAGCTTCACTAATATGCTCAAAGTAGTGGCAAAACGCTGTACTATGCCTTCTAGAAAGTACTTTGCAGTACGAATGATTCCCCAGATGTACGATGAAGTGTGTGCTGCTCTGACAGACCTGCTTAATCCGGCCAATAATTGGTTCTTGTCATTTAAATCAGACACTTGCACAGCAGAGAATACCGTGCTGTCATATATAGGCGTAACTGTTCACTGGTTGACCACTGACTTTGAAAACATGAGTTATGTGCTTGGTTGTCTGCCATTTGATGGGCATCTTACCGCTGAAGCATTAATGTCCGCCTTCCAAAGCATGTTGAACAAGTGGACCATCGATCAGAATCGATGCCACGTAGTGCTACGTGACAACACTGCGAATATTGCAAAGCGTGTTCGAGTGGCAGGCGTCACAAGTCTCGGATGCTTTGCACATACCATTCAACTTTGTATTCACAATGGCTTGCTCAGCCAGCGTGCAGTATGTGACATACTGGGTATCAGCAGAAAATTGGAAGGCCATTTTACACACTCGTCTGCTGCGAGCAGTCGCCTGAAGAAACCACAGGCTGGTCTTGGCTTGCCACAGCACCAGCTGATACAGGATGTCAGTACTCGATGGAATTCCACCTTTTATATGTTAGATTGTCTGTGTGAACAACGTCGTGCGCTCAGTTTGTACTGTTCTGAGGTATATGTCATTGCTGCGCCTTCAAATGCACATCAGTGGGCAATTGCTGAAAATGTCGTGTCACTTTTAGCGCCCTTTGAGGAATGTACTCGTGAAATCAGTTCAGAAGCTGCACGCATTTCGCTCATAATTCCTCTAGTGGAAGTTCTGCGTAGCATTCTTAGCAAAGATTGGTACGACGCGGGTATAAAAGTAATGAAAACAACTCTGCTCAACTCGCTGAATGAACGTTTCGCGAACACTCAACAAGAGCCGCTGTACAGCATCGCGGCACTCACCAATCCAAACATAAATTTTCCTGCGATGATGTGTTAACAACTATAAATACCAGCATATTACTTGCATTCAAGGCAATCGCGAAGCCAACTGCTTCAAGTGACTCGTCACTCGCCAGTGGTACCACCACCAAAATTGATTTTCCGCATCCGCCAGCAATAAACCACAGGTTGAGACCTCAGAACTATGGTACTATGTCGACCACATTGTGCACTCCACGTCAGCCGAGTGGCATCCGATCTCCACAAACATCGACACAGAATTAAGACAGTACCTGTATGAAAATGTGGTATCGCGAGCAGAAAGTCCCCTGACATGGTGAAACTGCAACAAAAACTGCTTTCCGAATCTGTCTAGAATTGCTCGTGCATACTTATGTTCACCACCAACCAGTGTACCTTCCGAACGTGTGGCAGGCGAAGTCATCAGTGATCATCGGAGAAATCTTTTCCCAGACGATGCAGCCAGACTTATTTTCTTAAAGTACAATTCGAAACTTATCAGGGACAAGTGACTGTGTCAAGTATTTAAGTTAAGTAAGTAAGTATTTAAGTTAAGTATTTTCATACTATCTCCTATGTCATAACACTGTCACTAAACTTGTTCAGCACAATTGTGATGTACGATGAGGTTGTTGTAAAATGTAATTTCGTTTTTATTTCTGTATCGTTTACTTAGGGGCGCATTGTATGCAGACTTCACATACATAGCATGTTTTCATTTAGACTGTTTCATGAAAAAAAATCACAAATCCGGCTCCGGCTCCGGCTGCGGCCGAATTTGACATCATAAATCCGGCCAAATCCGGCTCCGACCGGATTTCAAAAAATCAAATCCGGTACAGCCCTGCTTGTTATAGATATCGCTGATCTGTACTGTTGCTGGTAACCTGTGGAAAATTCCACTGGAAAATTCCACTGTTTTATCAAACTGAGCAGCAGGACCCTACTCTAATCGCACCATTAAAAAGATCAGGTGCGCTATCGGTTCTTCTAAATGTTTAAGTAAGTGTATATACCATACTCTTGTTACCATAGTACCATAACAATTTGATTGATTTTCACTTAATATCAGTTACTTGTAAAAGTATTAACTTCTCCCAATCGCATTGCGTTTATAGTCTAGGTGTTTTCAAAGTGTTCTATCTATGAAGGATTGTTGTAGTCACGCCTATTCTGTATAAATACCCTTGCGAAAGTTTGTTTGATTAAGTTAAAAATGAGAATGGTTTTGTGGAAGCATACCCTTGAAAAAAAAAAACGAGTCGTTTGTCTTCTTAAAGTAATTACAAATGTGGTGTTACTGCGTTCGTTTGGATCTATTATTCATGATGTAGCAGAAAAGTATAAAAAACGCCTGACCGTTCCAGACTTGCGGAAGCTGCAAAAGCTTTATATTAAGTGGAGCAAGGGTGATTGCAGTCCTGCCTCACGCTCGACGTGTTTCCGAAGTTATTGGCATATTGGTTACCTTACTGCAAGTCACTGGATGAGAAAATTATACGTAAGCGACTTCTTCGTTGGGCATTGCAAAAGCGGACAAGTGAACTGCGGAGAGTTAATCCAGAGCACTTCCAACTACACCGGAAGATGACATTACTAACCTGTCATCTTACACCTTAGCAAGAGACGAGAGTGACTTTTTAAAATATGGATTACAATTTGCCCTTCCTCCTTTAAAGTTGCGTAAAACTTATGTACTAATAAGCTTCGTTGCCATCCTCAACTGCCGACAGCAATAGTTTTTGTTGACTTTCAACAACAACAACCTTTCAAAAGTTTTATCAGACAGTTTATTTCGCTTGGCAGTAAG
>QQSS02205058.1:0-11834 GCA_003687565.2 Craspedacusta sowerbii
GTCTTCTAGGGGATCCATGCCCGGAAGCAAGTAGACTGGACTATTGGCAGCTTTCTTATTTACATACATTAAAAAGTGTATTATTTTCTGTTTGTAATACTTCTACGGCGAATTATGTACGTGTGTACGATGGCCACAGATAGTTTGAGTTTGATAAAATCCATTACAAAGTTCGACTTGAGAATTCGCCTACACTGGCTTGCGCACAATAAAGTCAGGGTCAAAGTATCTGTAGGCACAAAAAGTAGTCAAAATCAGTTAACAAGTTAGATTGTTTTACACCACAGGGACAGTAAGCAGGGGAGATAAGCAAGGTCACTCTAGTCTACTCTATATAAATATTACTAGATAAATATTGTACAATTCGGACTCCAGATGAGAGCCTTTTTCGCCTTATAGCATGGATCACCTGTAAAAGAGTCCGTCATAAGGGGGTAAGAATGTGTGGGCAATGGCAGCCAATCAATCAATCAATCAATCAATCGATCAATCAATCAATCAATCAAACAATCAATCAATCAATCAATCAATCAATCAATCAATCAATCAATAAATCAATAAATAAATAAATAAATCAAATCTTTCCTCGTTAGTGGTACGTTCAAAAGAACAAGAGATCAGATGTCCGAGTCGACGTCCACATTACAGAGTGCTTCATACATTGTGAATTGTAATACAGTTGCAGAATTTTGTGTCTGCGTCACGATCGTTAGGTTCTATATGGTGTCTTACATTTTAATAATGGCGCCTGCAGTCGCTGGGCACCAGGTTTGAGCTGCTAAATCACCAGTTGATGAAAATTTCGAGAGGCGGAAACGTGACAGCTGGCATCAAGCCCGTCGCAGTAGAATGAACAATGCCGAACGAGACGCTATCTCTGCCACGGAGCTTCAGGTTGTCCTGAATAACATGAAGGCAGGCACTGCACCGGGTAATGACACCGTTCTTTCGGAGTTATTAACACTGAGTGAATTAAATCTGAGTCCAAGCTTCATGCCCTGGCTTGCCTGCCTGCTCATTCGCATGCAGCAAGAACACCGAATACCGCGACTTTGAAGCCGTTCTAAGTAATTTCACTGCGGAAGCGTGGAAAGGACCACTTATCATGCTGCCAACTTTCGTCCCATCTCACTAGATAGTGTGCACTAGAAGCTGCTCGAGCGCTTAGTTCTTCACAGAGTCAGCCCCTATGTGGAAGCGCTACTTAGCGAAGACCAGGTACTTAGCGAAGACCAGGCAGGTTTTCGTCCATGGCGAAACACTCGTGTACAAGTCACGACACTGACGACCTTCATTGAAAACGGCTTTCAAAGGAATCTAAAGACTGGTGCTGTCTTCCTGGACTAACTGCTACCTACGATACAGTTTGGCGTTTGGGTTTACTTAATAAGCTTGCCAGGTTCCTCCCTCCATTGTTCGTCCAAGCTGTTGAACTCCTGGTCAGAAACGCCGGCCGGTTCCGCGTTCACATGTGAGACACACCTAGCTCTTCGCGCACACAGAAAAGCGGTCTGCCACAAGGATAAGTCTTTGCACCTACCCTGTTCAACTTGTGCACCAATGACCTCCACATGACTCTGTATCGTGAGTTAGTATTTGCAAACAACATTTGTTGTGCAAGGCAAGCAGCTTCATTTAGCAAACTTGAGAGCAAACTTACGACTGACATTGCCAACCTCACCAAATACTTTTGGCAGTGGCGCCTAAAGCCCAACGTCGCGACGACCTTTGCGAGCACCTTCAACCTGCACAACGCAAGCGCAGATCGAGAGCCCACGGTCCTGATGAATGGCTAGTCACTGACGCATGACTTCTATCCAGCCTACCTGTGGACCACAAAAGATCTTCTCCTGTCGTTCAAAGCACGCCTATCCTAAGCTGCAAGAAACCTTAAAACACGGAACAATTTGCTCTGCAAGCTAACTGGCACCAGCTGGGTCGCTAGAGCTAGGGCCCTTCGAACATCGTCTTGGCTCTAGTTTACTCAGCAGCAGAATACTGCTGCCCGGTGTTAAACCGATCGATCGATACTAACTTCGTACTCTCTCAGCTGAACAGCGCGATGAGCTTCAGGATTTCTTCATTCTGGTCCAGTCCCTTGGCTGGCTGTCTTAGCCAACATCGTCCCTCCGAGACTCCGTCGTCAACCTGCAACTGCTGAATGCTGTCCAAAATCAAGAAGAAAACGCAAACTGCCCTGTGCACGATCATGTTGTAAGCCATCCACCGTTCAGGCTCCTATATGGTCGCGCGACACCAAGGAAATCATCAACCTGCTCTGGCAAAGTCAATGGGCGGCGGCTACTGTGGTCAACAAATGGCTAGTGGCAGACCCAACCATCCGCCAGCCAGGGTTACCCCACGCAACAGGCCTGGACACTCCTTAAAGGTTTCGGACAGATCAAGGCACCTGCCGAACCAGCCTGAATCGGTTGGGGAGCGGGAGAGGCACAATTGGACCCGGTATCATTTTGGACAGCGTGATGAATGGTTGCAAACATGGCGAGGACAGCATTCGCGAAATGAAAATAATAGTGTCGGCGGCATTGAATTCAGTAATGATGTGGAATGTCTAGCTGTAGTTTACTTTTGTCAATTGATTTTTTCGGTCAGCATTCTTTTTCAGGATGCTGAGTTTCCGCCTGGTGTTGACGTCCGCAACGTGATCGGTTCAGCCCAAAATTTCCTTGAAAATTTTATGTTATATATGGGTGTGCTCGTGTGATGTTAGGCACGGATGTCAGTATTTGTTTACAAGTAGGCTTTTTATGGCTGTAATATTGTGTATTGTGAACATCCTTTTCTGATGACTCCAAGCTAGATTTTCAGACTATTTCTATTGGCTTTCTATTGATTTAAGATTTGTCATACTTATAAATAATGATATCAGGGTGTAATCTTTTATCGGCGTTTTCAGTTAAACAATAGGGGAAAAGTATGGTTGACCTCTGGACAATATCTTTTTGGATGCTGACATCTGTGGCCATTTTGGCTATTATGGCATGTATCATCACGATTTGTTATTCAAACAGTTTCTTTTGCGGCTTCTTCGAACGTGTTGGCCAATGTATTTGCTGCAGACAGCCTGATCGGATTTTAGACGACGAATCGGCATGCCTATGCTTTAAGAAAAGCAGATATAGAAACTTTGATGAACGTTCTATGTTTTCTGGTTGCCGCATGGTGCAGTTTGAACAGAATCACAGACTTTGCTGCTGCTTTTTCAAAAAAAGCATTTGCAAAAACTCTGTTTGTGCTATTTGTTTAGATGATTACTTTATTGGAGAGAACTTGGTATTGTGTCCTTGTGGACACTGCTATCATAAGAAATGTATCAGGGGATGGTTGAGAATGAAAAATAGTTGTCCCCTTTGTAAGGTAAAGGTTCACAAGCACTTGCACGAGTTTGCTGGAGAGAGAGCACCATTATTGTATAGCGAAGCTCCATCATATGTTTAGTAATTCCTCAGTATCTCTCCTAGGTGTTTGCGTATGATGTCAGAGTGTTTTATGCGTGCATAGACAATATTACTTAGGATATCATCATGAAGGCATTGCATATATTATTTGGGATATCAGAGGCAAAAACTGCAGCACATCAGGATTAAACCTCCCAACCAGTAAGCATTCTCCTGAGCTCTCAAGCACAAGTGTGCTGGTGTAGTTGTTGTTCGTTGTTGCTGTCTGCATATATATAAAGATATATATATACTGACCAACCCTTGAAATAAGGACCTAAGCCTTTGGGCAATAGTGTTTGTATGCTGCTGCTGCAAAAGTGATATATTTCTTTCAACTAGACGGTGTCCTTTTGCACTGCAGTTATGATTATCCACTCTTCATTGCAGTTTCAAGATCTATTAAGCAGCATTTTTATTTGTATAGTAATTATGTTGATATTATGATATTGGATTTGCCTGGCTGTAAAATGATGTAGAAACTCAATGTGCTGGATTTGTGGCTTTCGAAGCATTTAAACATGGATTACTTTTCTTGTTTTCGTTTTGGCTGATTTGAGGCTGTGTCGAGATTGAAAATTGTTGATTGCTGTGTTATGGTATACGCATGATATATTTTAAGGCGTTCATGAAGTCATTTATATATTAGCGCTTGAAAATGTGCACCTGAAAACAGGAATTTCTGTGTTGTAGTAAAACTTGTTTTGTTCTTTGGGTACATTTTTTGCATTAAAATGCTAGAGATAAGCCTCATTAGATTACTGCAAGATGTTGGGTTGAGTGTTTCTTGTAACAGAGAGTTAGAAATTGGTGATCTTAGGATTTCTATAAATAATTTGTTTGATGCGCATTCCTATTTCTACCAGATTTATGAACAAGCCGATAGGGTTCTTGAAGGGTGATATACTCTGCTAGTTGTGAGCTTTCACCTCCTGTAGTTTGGCCTTGGTGTGATATTCTTTGTTGCATGAGAGGTAGCACCATAGGACCATATACAAAGCTTGGCATGATGTATGAAATTCTCGTGCTGATAATGTATGAAATGTCTGAGATGTAGCGCTAATTATCCTTGGAAATATTATTGTAGCATAAATTTTATGAAGTGATGCGTAATAGTGGGTCATGCTCCAAATTTGTACTTTAAATGTCAACTCAGAATTGTCTCTTTTATAATCAAGGCTTGTAAAGATATTGAAGCCACACATTTATTGATTGAAGAATCAGAGATCTATTTAGTGATTTATTTTTTAAATCTCTGATATGCAATGGGCTTTTTTTAATAATTATGTGTATTTGTGACTGCTTGTGTTTGCGTGTGCATGTCTGTGTTGTCTGTGGGTTTTTAATTGTGTGCATGTATGGGTGTGTGTGTGTGTGTGTGTGTGTGTGTGTGTGTGTGTGTGTTGTATGCCTGTTTGTATATTAGCATCTCCTTGTAAATCTTGTAGCATGAACCCCTTTTTAAAAATGTGGGACGGCTTCATCACGAGTTCTTCCTTCGTCATCTACGACTGAGCCTCGATGGAAGAAGAAGGACAGTCTCCATTTGACCTTTCATGTTTACCAATAACTTCATGGCCCGCTGCTATGCGACATAGACTCTGTGATTTTGCTTGTCATGTTCTCAGAGACCGATCGGAGAGTCACGTTTGCAGCGTCTCTAGAAATGACTCAGCATGTCTTGTATTCTAAACTTCTTCGGTGGCTTCGTTGCGGTATATGCCATGATTATGATCACAAGTATCGACAGTATGACCCGTGCAAGACAGGTAGCTCTCCCCGAAGCTCCAGTAGGACGGCTAAAGGGATTCCTCTACGTCATCCTCTTATATGTAAGTGAGAGGTTTGCTGTTAATTACAGCCTTAAGCTCAAATGATATTTCTACCTCAAGTGTGCATTTCTTTATATGTTAGTCAATCAGCTGTTAGTGATTTTCTAAGGCTTTTTTTTTTGGTTGCTCGCGGGAGGCTTTCAAATATGCCTCTCGACAATTGAGCTCCAAGTTGGGGTTGTATTTCCTGTGACTATTTTGTATCGTTGCAAAACGCCTAACGTATTCCCTACAGAACGTTGCAGCGTTGTCTACTGGCCCTCATCATGAATCGCTTGAATCCCCCAGAGCAGTATTGTTCTCCAATGTCGTGTGTCACCTCGGTGTGTGGCTTGCTGGTAGAAGCGCAGGAAAACTGAACATAGGAAATAGTGAACACTGCTTTGCGTGACGCATGTTGGTCCAACGTAGTCTAGAAGCGTAGTCTGGAAGACTCTGCTCGCATTAGTACGAAATTCTGTGAGTTACGCTGAGGTTGTTCTTCAGGATGGTTGCATACGCAAGGTTGCAGATTTTGTTTTGCATCATATCGACTCCTGACTTCCCAGAATTTGGTTATTTTTCCGATGAGAGCTTCTTTCACGCCACAATAGCAAGCACCCTCATGAACAATCCCGTTTCCAAAAAATGAGCTTCATGATGTCATGTTTTCTAGGGAAGATTACGAGATCTGAGGCCTTGACCGGCAGGTTCGATTTTCGCTATCTCCCAGCGCATCGATGACCCCATTTCTGCCTGCATGAAGTTCTGAGAACTTTCCGTACCTTTAAAACTTTCCTGCGCACGTGTCAGAAGCTCAATCTGCTACAATACTTCTGTCCGTTTTTTGTGATATTTTCCCTGCTTCCTTTCACGTGGAGTTGGCATCTTTGCAGAAATTCTTTGCTTTGTATTTCTCACTCGCCCTTTCGAAGTTGCAGAATCTTTCTTTAAACCGTCTCTTTTCTGAGGCTTGTTGTTTGATGCCCACAATGTCAATACCTTTACCTTTGGCCGTTGCTTGCTTGGTCGATCTCCGAACAATCTACGCCTGCGTTTCAAAGCACTAACCACACCATGCAAAGCTGCTTCAGACAATCCAAACCGACAGGTCAGTTTCTTTTTTTTAGGCTGCGCGTATTGCAGCCGTCATTAATGATTTTGCTCGTGACAGTATTTTCACTGAATTAGCTATCATCAGTTTAACTCGCTATTGTTGGTGCTGTTTGGAGCGCATCGCGAATGTTTTATCATAGTCTTGGGTGTTTCCACTTGTCTGCCAGTTGTTGCGTTAGTGCAGGACGGACTAATGCAGATGATAAATCCATACTTTGAGCTTATGCTGCTAGTTTTGTCTGAATTCGGCCCTCAAATAACCGTGCCATCGACGGTTCTCCGTTGGTTACTCAGCCAGACTAAAGCGCTTATCGTACGTTTGGCGGTTTTTTTACCAATCTGACAGTGTTGACTTCCCCTGTCCTCTCTGTAACGCTCGGCTGATCTAAAAGGAACCCAGCTCACTACCTCGAATACCAGACACAACTTAAGCGCACAAAAGCGAGTATAGAGCTTAAACGTTACCTTTTCCTCTTGGAACACCGACAAGACCTTTCAAACGTATATAATTTATTAAAGTGAAACCTCTCTTCTTGTTCGACTCCGCTACTCTAACAAAACCTGTCCCTTATGTATACATGTCTGCTACCACTGCCAACTTGCCGGGCGACAAGTCTCCCTGAACAGCGGAATTTGTCCATGTTGAACGTGTCGGGCATTACGTCTCTTGGTCGTGACCACGTTTGCAGGCATCAATGCTAGATTTCGCACAGTTAGAACGAAAGGTCCGGAACGGAACGGCAACGTAAACGAACGGCAAAATTGTGACGTGTACGCTTGTCGTTCGTTTGCCACTCAGCTGCCGATGGACATCGAACGGACAGTTCTAGAAAAACCTTCGTTTACGTTAAGGAACGTTTCGAACAAGTTAAACTGTCCGCTTCCATTCCTTTCTGTCGATTTTATGTCGGTTATTTTTAAACATAAACTGTTTGATTACCGTTCTTTTGACGTCTATTCCGTTTGCTTACCAGTTGCGTTTCTGGAAACTGCACCTTCATTGAAAAGAGCAGCAGAAGTTTTTATCTTTCATGTCGAAATTATCATCGCTTCATCGTGTTCTCACGTAAGTCAAGTGGTCATGCCTAAGAAGAGTCCCACAACCAAGAGCGCGGACAGGAGGCGTCGCCAAATCTTCGACTCCAACAGCGACATAATTGATGGCGTTCCGCAGCAGGACACCCACCACACTCAGCCCTGAAGTTTAGATCTTAACGTTGCCTCCAGCAACTCAAGAGGTCGACGATGGCTCCCCAAAGGATCAAATTTCGATGAAATTACTGCCACATGATTCCATCAGGGCACTCGATTCTTGATTGCATATTTTTTAGTCTCTGCTTAAATCTAATTAATGCTAGTACTTTGTATTCCTTTATCCTACTAGTAGTTTTGCTACTACGTCCTAGCAAAACCGTTTTTTACCTCTCATTACTAATCCTTCTGCCATTTTAGACCAGGGGTCTCCAAGCTACGACCCCCGGCCTAATCCGGCCCCAAGGTCTTTTATTCCGGCCCGCGGATGCATTTTATTGACGGAAGGAAACACGAAGATTTATGATTCGTTAAAGGTCGCGCTTGTCTCTCGCGAATTAAATATATTAATAATGCTTTGTTTCAAATTTCCCGTGTGGTTTTATTGGCGGTCATCGGCCTGTCTGTCGCCTCGCTCAGCGCCACACGTTTGTTTTGATTATAATTTATTCGACCCTCGACTCTTTATCCGGCTCCCGAACGGCTGTATGTCCGTTAATGCGGCACGCGTGCTAAAATATTTGGGGACCCCTGGTTAATGAATGAATGTACATAAGCCGCTCCTTTACGGTTGCTTGCCGTTCCTTTACTGTTCATTGTCCGTTTCCTCTTTCCAGGCAGTCTGCAGGTGGTGTCAGGTTGCCTTCACCGGGAGTGATGGCTCTTCGACCATCATGAAGAACCATGTGCAGCTGTTTCCTCATGAACAGTATAGCGTTTACTAGACTTCAGGGTTTTACCTGGGGCAACTTGCTCAACCGAAGACAAGTAGATTCGCTAGGTAGCAATCTACAATAAGCCGTGCCGTCATAAATCTCATAAAATATAGAAGAGTCCCGCTACCAGAAGAACTCACACCGCCAGAATATAAGCAAATCAAAAGAAATACTCTTGCTCGTACGTGTCTCGGTAGATCAGAGTGACCCAGGCATTCGACGTGTCAAATAACAAGAACGACAAGATACTAAACTTTTATAGAGGGTCGCTAGGTCTTGAAAAAGTCCTGTCTCAAACCTTAGTTCCTGCGCTGACTGCCATGGAACGGGAGCTTGAGTTGTGGAACAACCCCATCTACTAGCGGACAAAGAGTTCAACATCGAAATCTTTGCATATTTGAAAAAAAAAATTGAAGCGACTCTGCTACTTCTTTGCTGGCTAGCCAAGTGATTCTTTGCCCTTTCTGACACATCACTCTCATGTCTGAAAGAGCCTTGTCAGCGGCTGGTCGAGTAGTCTAAGCCTCGAGGACTCGCCTCGTTGCTGACAGGACCGAGGATCTAGTCTGGATGTAGCAGAACGTCGACAGGCGACGTCTACCCACTCATTGAGAGATACGTCTTGCCTGAGACGCACTCAGCACCGCAAGAGAGCCCAATGAGAAGGATTATAAAGATTATGCTTTGTTCAAAAGTCGCACTTCTGCCGCGTCAAATTAATTCCATTAAATTCGTCTGAGATGCGACACCGTTTCCAACGTCGACTTTAAATCGTCGCACGTAATTAAACTGTCGCAGTGAACTGATTCAAACGTCGCACTTCTGCCGCGTCAAATTAAACTATTGAGTTCGACTCGGCAGAAGTGCGGCGTTTGAACCATGCATTAACAAATGTTTTCTCAGCAGGAAATGAATGATTCATATTCTCCCAAGTCTAGCTCTGAGATGATAAAAATGATTTTTTTAAAAAAGGCGATCTAATCATGTCCATTCCAGATGACACTGATGAATGATCTACGTAACTGATGTAAAGGTGAAAACTTCAAATAAAGGTCTTCACTAAGTTTGTAGCAGGTAATGCAATTCGAAAAACTCACGGTAATGCAACGATTAAATAGGAAACTGAGCGGTGCATGACCGATATGCGAAGGGAATGACCAGCAGACGAACTTTTCTTCGTTCGTTTTTTATCAAGCCATTTGTTTACCGGCCATGGCCTAGTGTTGTCGGTCGATGCAGTTCAATTTCCATGACAATTTTGGCGGAACGGAATGTATTCGGAACAAGCGATTTAAACGAAAGGAATGTTCGAGCCCGGCAAAGTAGTCCAAGCTTCGTATATTGCGATTTCCGCCTTTCGGCAGGAAGTTCATTGTGGCTGTCTGCTAGTCTAAGGCCTACCAAGAAATCGCATTTTTTCCACCATTAAACCAACTTTTATCCTTTAAAACTGCAGCCTCTTGGCCCACGTTCTCGCTACTGCTTTGGCATCGTAATGATAGCTGTGCCCAGTATTTAAGTTCCCAATGGTATAACTACCAAATGCCTGAAACTAGCGACCGCCATGTGGCTTTGCCTGTGCCAATCATAATATAAATTAAAATTGGCCTACCCTGGACATAAAGTCATGCACCGTCCTATGCAAGTTCCAAGTTGACAGCCGGATGAAATTTGACAGCTGACTCTGTTTGAATGAGCCAATTATTTTTCCCACGCCTCCGAAATGCACAGCCAACTAAATGGCTTGCCGCAGACTCCAGCTAAATGATAATTATCGTCAATCAGTCGCAAATAGGCATGCCCGCAAATAGCGAAACCACAAATAGCAAAGTTGGCTGCGATTTATGATCAGGACCATTCACTATTAATAATTCATGGGCTGCGAATTATGATCCAGCCAGTTTAGTAAGGAAATTGCAATATAAATATTTTTACTTCTGAAAGGAAGCAACCTTAATTTAATATGCACGAACTAAACTCTTTCATAACTTACCAATGTCTCTTTCAATAATATTCCTAGCACAGAACACTGCGGAAAGTCTATCCTTAAGCATGTTTTTGTTTACTTTATCCACTTTCCAAGCAAAAATAAATGAAACCATACACCAGGACTTGCAGCGTACTGCCATTTGCAACTGAATGGCCACCCATCATTTGCGGCAGGGTTGGTGAGGGCATAACTTTGCATAATCATCATGCAGATTGGCATGAAGTTCAACATAATCACCGTCTTACAGGAATTTCAACAAAAGTACTAGAAAAGATCGTTATCATTCCGCATAGTCTGAGAATGTACTGCATTTTCTTAGGACACGGAGGTCTAGCGCATCGCAAATTTTCTTCTGATTTTGGATCATGAAATAGCAGTGGCTGTCAACTTTCATCCGGTTGTCAACTTAGAACATGCTCAGTCCTGCCTGTACATGGTCAAGGATCTGCGTCACTCGGCGCTGGTAGGAGGAAAATCTTTGCAAATCCATTTCATTTGGCAAGCTATTGCTTTGTCCGTACCGATTAATAAAAGATCATATGCTCTCTGAGTGGCTTCTGATGGCATCTGACCAACCTTCAAGGCAGATCGTTGAGCTTGCTTCCAGATGGCTTTGACTGTCATCCTGTGAGTGATGAGCTGTGGGATTTTCCGTCTTCTGACGGATACTCTTCAACTAATACTCATCTAAGTTGATTTCGGAACTTGTCGGGATTTATGGCTTTAATGTCTGTCTTTTACATATGCCCTATATGTCTCTCATGCAACTTGGGCGTTCTTTCTAATTCTAAATTTAAAACCCTTAGCCGTAAACTAGAGGCTGTTAAATCTCTTAAATCATGATCTACCACCGTTAGCTGCTACCTGCACTCCGTTATGATTTAACGCTGCCAAATTTTAGAATCAGTTAGAGAGTAGCAAAATCTCCGCACCAAAAGACGGAAAAAAACAACATCTGTTTGTGGTGTGAAATACGGAAATATATGCTGTTGCCTTGCACCGGGAAACCATATTGCTGGTTTTTAGTGCCAGACTAAACGAACAATAAAACAAAAACAAGCAGAAGCATACGTCTTTTGAACTCGCATTTTTGAAATTGAACCTAAACAATGGTGGTTAGTGTCCCCAACATCAAGCTCTCAGGAACCACTCCCACTTGAAGCAACACCTGCGTAAGATCGCGAAGCTATTGGAAGGTACTCAGATCGAATTTGATTGTAGCTTGTGCTCTTCCATGCGTTGGTGCAAGTGGGGGCAGTCATACTTATGTAGCCAGCAGGGCACACATAGCACATTGATATTCTTAAGCAACGCAATGTTGACAACGAATCTCGTCTTCGATTGGTAGATCGCAAATACCGACTGAATCGACACTCGTGCTTTTCCTGACAGTTCGATCAGGCGTTGCTTTTTAGGTATGGCGCACTCTTGTAATCTTTCAAGGGTATAAAATCCTTAAAGGGTATAGGGGTATGAAGTATATATATATATA
>QQSS02205069.1:0-24435 GCA_003687565.2 Craspedacusta sowerbii
TCGTTTTCGACAGAAACTTCCGCCAAATTATTCAGAAGAAAAATTCTTGTCTTGGTCACGTGTGGTAAAGTTTGAGTGGCGATTGGTTGTGGTCATGATTGGCCGCGCGGCCCATTAAAAAAAATAGAACATGTTCTAATCGCTCGCGGCGAGACGCGGCGAGAGGCGATTTTCACGCGCGCAGTGTGACCCTCTCCATAGGAAAGCCTCTGTTCTAATTCTAGATAATTGAGCGCGCGCAGTGTGACCCCCCCTTAAAACGAGCGCCTGTGCTTGGGGTATAAATTCCGGCCAAAGCTCTACGTCAAAACTGTTCATTGCTCGCAAGCAACGGAAGCACCGAGAAGACGAATGTCGGAATAAATTCCGCAGCAATACTATGGCAACCATGCAGGTATGTGCTTGAACAGTACTTGGGTTTACGATTTGAGGCAACAAAACATCGTGTTTTAATTATTTCGGAACACAAGCGATGCAAAAGAACGTTGCAAAACTCGTAACTGCGCGCGCAGGCGCAGTGTTGAATAGTGTTTGTTGAGTGTTGGATGGGGTTTCTTTAGCAATAATGACATTAAAATTATACCGTATCGATATAAAGTAACGATTATTTTCTTTCATAGTTCGTTACCGTCTTTATACTGTGCCTGATTCACATGGCCATATCCAGTCTGCTGCCAAGCGACGATCGGGCCCAGGCAGTACAAAGCGTGGTATCGGAAGATTCCCTGCGCTGACATCCCCATATGCAGGATCCTGCTCAAGTGGTTCTCGCCGTTAAAGCTACCACTCGCCGTGTTTTGCTTCACACTTTGTCGTGAGGTTGCAATGCCGCGCGTTCAGCTGGCGGTAAAACTTCCACCCGACAGCGCCGCGACACGGGAATTGGTTTCAACGGAAACTGCGCATCGTCGTTTCTTCAGTCGATAGCTAATGTTTGCACTGGGCTAAGCGCAGTGGATTGCTGCAGTGCTTGCCTATTTATGGCATGCGGCCATCCCACGTGCACGGTGAGTTGCGTCAGTGCTTGCCAACTGTATTCATCCGGTCCCAGCAGCGCGTACTCACCTTGCCCTTGCTGAACTGCTAAGCGCCATCTTCGTCGTATCATGCTTAATCAATCTTGCGAAGACTTTCCGAATCGGAGATGTCTGGATCAGAACGTTTGGCCACTATTTTAGAATGGCCTTCAAAAGGCGAGGGGTATTTGAATATTGTAAAACATAAATGAGCATGAGGAATATGAATCTGAATTTTATTGTGAAATATGAATTTGATATGAATAAGCATGAGAACCATCAGTCATAACTATAATTTGTGACCTCTTACGTTTTTCTGCGCGTTTAGATTATTCGTATTTTCTTTACACGATGCAAAGAGGTGAAAAGCGTTAAATTCTTACAGGGCCACAAGCTATGTGCGCATTTTAAGCTTACAGCGAGTGCTCACGAATTCAGCATTTTTAAAGCTCTGTAAACGGCTTCTCTACTCAGTTTGGATAAAGTGAATATTATTCGTAATATAACCTGTGTGTATGTCCGTGCGCATGTGTGCGTGTTACGGATTGCGACTTCCAAACTTGCTAAATCAACATCTTCACTGGCCTTTGCATAAGCGTCGTGCTGATTTTGTGCAAAGTTTAACGCAGAGAGCGAGAAAGGTAAAGCCGAACTAACCTTCTGTTGATGTACGGAAGTATTTTTTGTGTCGCTCCCAAAAATAGAATTTCGAAAACCGCAATTTATTCCTTAAGATTCTGCCCGTTTAAGAGTAAATGAATGAATCTGCATCAAAACTTACCCTGCCTTGAAGTTAGGCTTTAACTCTTTTCAGAGCGGAGAAATTCCGTTCATGCACTTGCAGTAGGCATGCGTGCGTAGGAATCTCCACTAGTTCCAAGCATTTAAACCACATTCAAAATAATCCGAAGTAGATATCCTTGAAAGGAAAGTAGCAAGAGATTCGAGCAGGTAACGTTCCTTAGATAAATGATCACTCAAGTCGCACTGGCTGCATTTCTTACAATTACTACCTTCACTTTACTAAGGTCGCAAAGGGTGTAGAAGTATATGCGGCCCCACTTACTAGATACGACATTGCTCTTTCTCGCGTGGAAGCCATAGATATGAAAATCAGCACAGCTGTCAGAAAGTGGCTAGGCGTGCCAAAGTCACTTTGTTTGGGGGCGTTTTACCTGTCGAGCGCACCACTGCAGTTTCCGCTATCGTCAGTGGTTGAAGAGTATAAGGTGGCTAAGGTACGAGTGCAGACTATGTTGACGGAGTCCAAAAATCAAAGAATAAAAGAAAATCCCCCAGAGGTAGCTGTTGGAAAGAAATTTAACTTGGAGCAATGTGTAAACCTGCTTGAAACCAAGGCAAGGCATCAAAAGCAGTGGTGATGGTGCAGGACTCGCGAAAGAGTCTGGTGGTCGGAAAACGAGAGCTCGGTTCTGGTAAGAAGTTGGTGTACGTGAGAGAAGGAAGCTGCAATTAGACTGAAAGTCCGGATATTGGAGGGGAACGGCGCATGTCTGAGGCTGCTCAAAGAAGCCAACAGGGACGGTGGTTCAACAGAAACGGCGCACAGAAACTGGATCGTACAACAACAACAACAACAACAACAACAACAACAGCAACAATATCTTTCCCTAAACGTGCGCACAATTATTTACAAGAGTTATCAAAATCTGTCACACAATGGGAAGGAGGCCTCTTCTTAGCAAAGCTAATCAGAGATCAAGAGCCTCCTTAATACTTCTCGATAAAATTATGCGAGATCAAATGACAAAAGCCATTGCACATCAAAATCGTTTAACAGCTTCTGTCACAGTTTGAGAAATGCGGGTCGAGCGGTTTGACAAAGACAATATGTAATTATCTCAGGTAGGAATAAGTTTAAACATGCAGCTGTATGTAATCATAAATAAACGCAGTTTGTAAAATGCTTTAATACCTGGAGTAGCATATGGGAACGAGGTCAGGACATTCTAAAGAACCTAATTGCTCATGGCATACGATGTTTAAGCATCACCGGGAAATCTCGTCCGATGGAATTTAAGCAGAGGACCCAACTGCAACTAATGCGGTATGTATCCTAGTTTACATCGTATTCTCGTGGCTTGCCCTATGGCTCTGGCAAAGGGTTGGTACACCTGTAGATAAAACCGAGTTCTTAACACCTGGCAAAAGTTCCGGAGAGAAGAAAGCGCAAGATCAACTTTGTCGCTGAAGGATCGACGACCTGTCAGATAACAAGGACCGTGGATAGGGTTAATACGCGTCGATGGGAAGTGCGAGTAGACGATCTTTTGCCGGAACAAAGAGAGCCTTGCTGGGAGAGTTGACAGTTTCTTGGGAGAAAGTAAATAATGCCCAGAAACGAAAACTCGAAAAGTATGCGGAACCACAGGGGGAAATAAGCAGCGCAGGATGAGATTCGGAACTTCTTCCATTCGAGATTGGCTGCCGAGGTTTTGTGGGTGCTTCAGCGCGATTATTTTTGCCGGAGTGGAACGAGGCCAAACAGCTTTGAATGAAATGGCATGGGCAATGGAGGAGGGAAGTGCTTGGATTATGAGGGCATGGAGACGGCATCATCTGGCAAGCGTGAACGGATAACCTGAGTGGCTCGCACCAAATAACTGGTAGAGGCTCTATTCAGTCAATAAAGACGTACCCTATGACGCAACAATTTAGGAGATAAATAACTGGAAGACCAAAGCGTGTTCAATAAGTACAGATTGGGAGCAGTATGAAATGACAAGGACCGTTCCACCTTGAAATCGGATGACACGCATCCGCATCTAAGCATAAATAGCAGATTAGAGATTTGCAGACTACAGGTTCACGAAAATATCGGCTAAAAGCATGTGCTAAAAAAAAATAAGTAAATAAAAAATTAAAAATAAAAAAAATCGCAAGCGTGATCACAATGGCATTTTTTTCTTTCACAGGAAGTGTCAAAGACAGTCAGTTTTCCGTATTAGTAGGGTCTATTTGGAGGTGCGAGATGAGAAAGGCTTGAGCTGCTTTAACAGGACGCGATTTGCGTCCACAGAAAAGCAGTAATGTTCACGAGCAAAAAGCAAGTGAGATGTTATCCAAGATTCTCAGCGTTTTAACTGCAATTGAGCATGACATACGACATCCTGCTTCCCTCCCGATCCACGATAAATCTCTCCGGTGACCCTATTACGAACATTAAGGCGTTGTCCACGTAAAGCAAGAAAAGCGCGCTTGAGTTGCTAAGGATGTGAACTTCAATAAGAGCGCACAAATTCATAATAGTGTCCAATATACAAGCACTACGCTCACTAAGCCGTAGAAATCAGGCAAAGCGCCTCCTTTCAAATACTAGGCCTCTTCCTTACAAAATATTCCCAAATAAGCATGGTGACAAATACCAGAGCAAGATATCGCACAAGAGCGAATACTGCGAGACATGCGCCATATTGTACTGCGACATATTACGAGCATAAGAAAATAGGAATACTTATAAAAGACAAACAGTTACAAATAAAAATACCTACACACATAGATGCAGACCTATCTGCATACATACATATATACATACATGCATGCATACATGCAAACATACATACATACATACATACATACATACATGCATACATAAATACATACATACATACATACATACATACATACATACATACATACATACATACATGCGGAGTGCCCCCTTGCTTCATGCGTGAGTAAAAAATACCGTCAACATGAACACTTGGCAGCGCACATAAATAAAGCACTGCTCATACATTCTCTTAAATAGGGTTGCACCTTGTTCAAAAATATTCAGATCCTGGCGGAAATAACAAACATAAACAAGTGCAACAAGTCTTTCTTAAGAAAACAGGAAGGTATTAAATATTCGAAACATTAAACAGCCAAAACATCTGGCAAACTCGATAAGAAAAAAAGTGAACGCAAAGAGCTATTTAAGAAATGAGGCAAACATAACGCCCGATAAATAAAAATATACTAAGAGCATCCAGAAAACATGTCTGGATAAAAAAATTCAAGAGAAAACGCGGAAGTCTTCGACGTAGCAAAAAAGTTCCAATGGCGGCTTCGACAACCGGATAACAGTTCTGACAGTAAGACTTTGGACAAGGGTTGAGCAAGTTGGAGTGCATCCGTGCAGGAGACCGCATTGCCGTCTGCGTGTCGCGTTTGCACGGCTCCTCGCGAAAGCGAAGGTCTAACCGTGTACTAATTTTAAGGCCACCGACGCTTTTTGTGAAACGCTTGCAAATCTAGAGTAGCACTGACTTAACACGGACTTGCAAGCGCTATCTCTATTAATCAAGTCAAAAAAAAAAAAAAAAATCTCCTCTTCGGCGCTTTCTTTTCAGAACTGAAGCCGCTTTACAGAACGCAGAACGAGAGGTTTATAGAAATTCAGCTTCTCTTTCAAAGCAACCGAGCTAAGTTTCCGACACTAGCTGGTCTTTGGTTGACCCGCTTGCCCGCCGGCACTGCGTTTCCGTTGCTGTCGTACGAGACACCGTTAGAAGAGTTCAGAACAGGTTCACCCTTCTCGAGGAAGGGCAGACAGTAGAAGTAGTACTACAAAGGAATAGCGCAACTGAGCCATAACGTAGTTACCTCGGGAAACAGATGGGATCCTCTAACAACACGAACTATTTGTCATTTCTTCAAAAAGCTATCCTCAAAAGAATTACTCTCAACCTTGACTTTCAAGTGATAATAGGGGCCGAAACAACAGTTTGACAATTTATAAACGGCACACCATAATCAGCTACTTTCTCTAGCAATGGAGTCGCTTCACATGAATAAAACAAAAAACGAAGGCCGTATCTTACCCGCAAATGGTGGTGATAACCAAGGCACACAAATCGCAAATGCACGCTAAAAAGAGGGACCATAAAGAACGCCTTCAGAACAGCACTGCATCTAAAGCGATCGCAGAACGGACTTCAAGGAAAAAAAAAATTATTTACTGACATCTTAGAGAAAGGAAAGCCAGTAGATCCGATTGTAGTAGGTCATCTGCATCTAAAGCGATCGCAGAACGGACTTCAAGGAAAAAAAAAATTATTTACTGACATCTTAGAGAAAGGAAAGCCAGTAGATCCGATTGTAGTAGGTAAGCCTGAATATACAAGGCTGCTCCTGCCCCAAAAAATACAAGTAAACTAAAGACATACACACTACCTGTCTTACCTGAATACGATCGAAAAATAAGTGCCTATCCCAGCCATAGTGTGCCACCAAGCATGCAACTGCAAAACGGGGGCCAACGGGCCAGGCAGAAGACTGCGCAGTTGCCTACAAAGAGCAAGCAGTGACAGGTACGAAGAAACATTGCAGATTTACAGTCGCACGAGCTCTAGTCAGGAAGTGGGAACAGCGGTAGCATGGCACACCATGTGCACCTGTGGAACACAACGAGCTGACTTTTGCATTCAAAAGGGCACAACTATAACTAACATACACCTGTAACTATACTACAAACATTAACTCGACTAAATTTTTTACTGCTTCCCAAACTCCCAAAAACAAATTGATAAAATTGACTATTCAATACGAAAAGCTGAACAAATATGAAATAAAACGTTCTTACCTAGCAATCTGCAAGTTAACGATCAGTAATATTAAAAAAAAAAAACAGCAGAAAAAAACAGATCTCACACAAAGTGTCACACGATTAGATTTCACAAGCCTCGACTTACTTTAAAAGCAAGCCTAGATAACTTCCAAATTTAAGACTGAAAATGAAGTTCATAGCAATTGCGACTCGACGTAAGCTCCATGAACTGCAATTTGAACTGCATTGAAATATAGTGTCAGAAAATACCTTATCTGCGGGCAAAACTCGTTGTCGATATTCCACAAGATAAAGCCGAGGTTATAACTACGAGAAATCATTGGAAAAGCACCATAGAGATGAATCATAATCAAGAAACGAACACCCAAAACCTAGCGGTGAGCAGTCGTTAACTATCAAATAGTGCAGTTTGAGAGAGCCAAAAAGACATGAAAGAGCCAAACGAACTGTGTGAGACACTGCGCCTAGAATAGAGGTCCAAAATCGCAGCAGCAACTTACCATAAGTTGGCAAAGATAAGTAGCCTCCAGGAAGCACCAAATTTCCTGAAAGAGTAACAGGAAGTCAACATAAGAAAATTAATCTTTCACACACATGCATAGGTAGCCTAATACATTCATAGATAGATACATCAATATGACCATCCATATGACCAACACATGAACAAATTATCGTCTAGCACACAGCAGAGCAACTGCATTTGCGGACAACAGATGGAACCAGCTAACAGACAAGCACCTGCAAGTTCAGGTGTTTAGCAATCAAAATGCCAGTGCTGGTTGTCGGGGCTTTTGCCACAAGCCGTTTTTCATCACTCAGCGCCAGCTTTCTTCTACCCTCAACCCAGCTTTTCTAAGCGTATACAGTGGCCTGACAACACGGATTTCGGAGCGCTCTCCCACCTGAACATCATTCTGCATAATTAGCGCTACCTAATCACACCCAGGACATGAATTTGAACTTAGTCCCGCTAAATAAGCAGTCCCTCGAGCACGAACCACGACCGAGCAGTCACATTCAGTAATTGCTTCATTCGACAGACCTACATTGCATGCAACAACACGCAACCCCAAAATCGGAATACCGCGCGACTGTCGCTTTCCCGTTTGCCACCTGGCTTAGCGTGCGCGGTACAGATCAAAATGCGTTTGCCAGGTTCAAGTAATCAGAGTCTCAGCATATCTTTGCTACTTAAATGGTAGACAAATCTTACTCCCTGCTCCAACCACACATGGGATACAGGTTGACGAGTATGAAGAAATGTTTCTCGTCCGTAACATACACATTAAAATCCTCGTTGTAGAAACATCAACCCAGCCTTCCTATAGCCCATCCGAATCCGGGGCCAGAGCGCATTTATGCATGAACCATCGCAATCCCTGCCAAGGCAAGCGTTTCTCGAACAGAGAGCGAATCTTTGCTAAGACCGCTATTGAAAACCAATACTATCAAACAGCAGAGGCAGCTTCTAAGCCTTTGCAAGAGTCTCAACAGCTACAGATTGACACGCAAACCTACACACACACGGTGACATGAAGGGATTACTATTACGATGCAAAGCACCCGCCAAATTAACAGTCCGTTAGCGCAGGCTCAATATATCTGGGTATCAATAATCGAGCCTGACCTACAATCCACCTACATATTCAACTAAGGCATCGAATGAAGTCATTTAACAGATATTTAAAAAGTTGGCAATCAAGAGCCCAAGACGTAATTGCCTTACCAGCACTTGTACACGCAGCATATGACGAGGCAAGCGGCAAGCAAACCATACGCCCACTAAATCAAAAGAAAAATGACTCCTTTCACGAAGCATAGTTACACACCCTTCAAAGGCCTACCCACTTGAGTAGATACATAGAGACTACTGGAGTACAAATGTAATACAATCTCAGCAACGTCGACATAGATGCCACAGGTTTCAGTCACCTATACGATTGCAGGTAAAGGTTATCACATCAAGAAAATAAATGCGGCTGCGTTAACAATACCTATCGCCAGGAAGACAAGAAACACAAAATATAATAAGAACATACCAGAAATATCAGCGGGTTAGGTACAAGCACATAAACCTAAAGCATAAAAGAAAATCAAATACAACAGCTCGAATACACCAACAATACAAAAGTACATCCACTACAATCAAACAAAGATACATAACTACATACCTACATACCTACATACCTACATACATACATACATACATACATACATACATACATACATACATACATACATGCATGCATACATACATACATACATACATACATACATACATACATGCATACATAATAACCAAAATGCTTACGCACCACAGATACCGACATGGCTATCATGAAGAGACCTGTAGCTAACAACAAATTTAGGCGATTTGGCCTTCCATTGCAATCCACTCTATAAAACAGAAGAGAAAATAGTCCAATACACATGTCTAAACTAACTGAAATGCGCAGGTGAGCTGACCATTAAGTAACAATTCAGTGCACAGCCAAATAGCTCAATACTAGGTATACGAGTTGGCCGCCTTTATATATGCCTGTAACTCGGCTTCTGCACGCTGTGGTGCGCTCTTGTAATACTAATGAGATTGCTAAAAAAAAAACTTTCAAAAAAAAAAAAAAAAATTTCCCATTGTTCTAAAGTGCGCCTTTCAACTTTTCCGTAAACTAACACAACACATATCAGGAAATGGAAACTTCCAAGCTCTACAGAGCCCCAGTGCGTCTATTTTGCGCAGACTACTGTACAGCCATGCAACAGTTCAGTACTCAAGAATCTCGTAACTCCAACAAGCAACAGTACTAGAAGTTCGAACGCACTTCTAGCGCAGCAGAATCCAAATGTGCGTCGACAGCAGTTGTAACAACGACTTTGAGGCGATAGGGCGCGGGTAACGCATTAAACGAAAGCTCAAAACTCACGCTAGATAAATCAAGAAGCACGTCCCGTGAACCATCGGCAGTTCATCAAGCAGCTACAAGAGACAGGTAAATAAATCGAGAGACAAAAATCAAGAGACTCTGACCTCCATCACGCTAAAACCAAGAACGAATACAAATCCTGAATGAGTGAATCAGATTCATCCCTCCGGAAGGTGCGTGGATCGAAGGAAATTGCCGATCAACCGATCAATCGGGAACGGAACGGCACGCAATAAAAAAAAAATAAATAAATAAAAAACCTTCTTACTATAAAATCTATAAGGAAAATATCACAATAACAGGGAAAAAAATAAAATTCAACAAACGAGTTTCCTTTTTGCACAGCCTCACCTGCGACGAGTGAAGTAGAGTACAGTGAAACGCGAACGAACCGAATCCAACTACTACAAAAGTAAAAAGCAGCGAACTTTGCAAGAGCAAGCACTGCATTGCATGATCAGAATAAACAAAAACAACGTCGATGACGTGTTAGGTCAATCAAACCGTTAACCTAATCGTTATCATACTGGTCAACCCCTGCAACTATGCTTTCAGAAGTCCATTCAGGTCCAACATGTGTCAACGACAACAAAAAGAACAGCAGGAAACCACGGAACACCTCGCTATATCTTCTTACTAACAGCACAAAAAAGAAAATATGAATACCTACAAGACAAAACCAAGAAGCCATATCCATAGCGACGCTCCACCATGTTGGTTTTCAGAATTATGCGCGAAGCCAATATAGGTGGCACAATGAGCCAGAAATTACTAAGACTGTTCCCTACAAAAATTGAGATGACGAAAAAGCATGTTATACTCAAGATTGCTTCAACAAAATCGATGAAATCAATGTAATCAATGCAATACATCACACAATAAAGGTTTATGTAACATGGATGTTTACTTTGCCTCAAACTCAATAAACTTTTGAACTTCTCTTAGCAAGGAGTTGGCTTAAGCCTAACATAAATTTTGAAATACGAGACTTTCTAAAGGTTTACTAAGCTTCAACACTGAAAACTGTTATTATTGATACTCACAAAACTCAGCTACCAGGGTAGTGATGGCATAGTTTTCTTCACACCAATCCATAGTTGACGTAGGGTATCCCCATATCCCACTCCCACCATCTCTATGCATGGGTGGAGCCATTCCTTCAGATTTTTCTAATTAAATCTAAACGAAAATAATAAATATTGATCAACGCTTCATACATATAACTGTATGTGTTAAGTGTTTGATAGGGCAGCATGTAAGTATATGCACCCACATACAGAGGAAGTTGCCTAAGGAAAAAAAAACAGTTTTCGGGAGGACCCGAAGTAACATTAGCTTTCATAGGCAAGTGAGGTTTCATGTGTAATAATGCCGCATACGGTTTCAAAATATTTAGGGCAACTAATAATCGAGCACATATTTTCGAGTGATTCACCGACATGACAACACGCGTGGTGATGACAGACGAGCTGCATTCGAAGAGATAGGTCGCTCAAAGAGATGCTTACATTGCATGTAATGACGATCATCCTTGGGAAAACTACTTGTGAAATAACCGAGGTCAATTTTAAATAAAAATGAAAAAATAAATGTTGCTGAATGCTTAACCAAAAACCGCTACGTACCAAGGAGGGTTTTAATGACAAGGTAACCACCTAAAACCGCATCAAAACTGGTGAAGGTCGTAGAAAGGCGAACCCTCACCTCAGGTAGTGATCACCTAATCCGGCCTACCTGACCCTTGAACGTCCACGTACAGCACTGCTGTCTCACCAGACCAAAGCAACAGTGGACACGGTCATAATCAAGGATTTCAAGTCAGGCAGCTTAACGAAACAATTACTTGATCTGATAGTCAACGAAGCGCACAACAAGCCTGCAAGCTGAATAGCTCCGGCACAAAAGATTTCTTTTCGATCAGCGATTAGTGCCGCCTGCCATAACCACTGCCCCAAAACAATTGATAATCTAGTTTATGCGCTGGCCCCCTAAAAAACCGGAAAGCTCGGCTATTTCAAGGTCTACTATAACCTGCTCCGGACGCAAACCTCCAGTAAGGGGCTACCCGATTCGCCGGAAGAAGTCAATAATGCTCCAATACTGGGCCAGCAAGTTTGTACGTTGGATAGGTTCAAATACTTTCCTCGAGAGCTTTTGATTTTCAACGTATCCCTTTAGAATATAAAGGAAACTTCTACTGCAAACTTTTATCATATACGGCGCTTACGAAATCGTCCCTCGAAACGTACAGAGCATACATACGCACGCACAGAAAGATGGTTGGGCCCTTAAACTAGCTTGCCAGAATAACGACAAGTTTCTGAAGTAATAAAATGAAATTAAATACAAAAAAAGGAAAACATTAAGAAGGGGACATAACGTCAAATTAAAAAAAATAATAATAAACTTCAGTAATCTGTAGAGCATCTCTAGCTACACGTTGAAACCTGATTAAGGTTTCGTTCCGCAAGCTGAATTCATCGCCGACGAGCTTTTGCAGTCCTTTCAACCGCCTACACATCCGAAATACCAAAAATATATTTGCATGGTGCCAATTTTGGATTCCCGCTACACTCAAAAATAACTATTTCACAGTTTTGCCTACATAAAATCTAGCAAGAAAAACAAGAAGGTAATTTTCTTGACTGCTAACAGAGCGTGGAAATCCACAATGAGTCGAGCGCATTGAAACCGGACAAGAAACCTCGATAGAAGCAAGTCGAACGTCCGATTCGAATGCGCAGAATCTGTTGCGCGGAATCTGTCGCGCAGGAACTATTGCGCACCCACGTTTGCAAAGAGATTACACGTCAAGTCAAGTATACAGCATAGAGCGTGGCAAAGAAATAACGAAATAAAAGGAAGCAACTACTCCGCAAATAAACGATTGCGATTCTTGGCGGGAGTATCGAAATGCGATCCTGCGGTTTGACTGGCAGAATTGAGCGAACAGGTGAACCGCCATTGTCAACAATGATTCGTCCGTAACGATCAAGTCACCGTTTCGTGGAGTCGTTAGCGGCGTGGTAACGAAGCATCACCAGAAATTATCGAAAAAAAAACTAACCAAAAAGATCGGCGCAAAAGAAATCGGCCATGGCGCCATTTCGGACAAGAGATTTAGAGATTTAGTCCAGCAATATCTCATAACCGCTCAGTCGAAGCATTCACGGCCCACAAATTCGCTCTTACATGACAGCTTTGTAAATAAAACAATTCTACGTGAGGAGATTTGAGAATTATACATATACCAACTACCTCGACCTACGAGTCAAGAATCAAGAGTTATTGACTCAATAAACGCGAACTAAAACTGCTAATGAATATTACATACATACATACATACATATATATATATATATATATACATATATATATATCAAGATCTATATCCATATCTAGTGCAAGCTAGCCCTAATCTTACGTGTTATTCTCAAGACAGAAAACATAAGCCGCGAGTCATATAAATACATGTGGTAATCTTAAATTCAGAATAACAATTGTGTTGCCCGTCCTGGCACTGCCGACTTCTACTCTTCTGCTAGCTATTCACAATATATGTAGACAATCGATGTCGTCTTGGCTCCACACTGAGTTGGGTGCGAAGTCGTCCCATGAACGACTTCCGAAGTTACTCTATCCTTGATTGAGTGTTGCAACAGCAACGCGAACGTGGATGCTGACTCAGTCTTGAGTGTGGCACGTTCGGTTTAGCTCTCCGCACACATACATATGCGTGTGCCCGGGCGTTTGCTTGGCTTGCACCATCGCACCTAGCAACTCCCTCAACAAACCTCAAATGATTGTTGCGAACAGTGTTAGAGTGGCCCGCCAATTTAAACTGTCTGCTGTATAGTAGCGCCGGACTAAGTAAAGCAAAATCCATCTTTTTTCGAGGCAAAATAAACAAACATGTTAGGGGAGAAGCGGACCTTCGCTACATTGGCTGCCTACCCCAAGTAGGTAAACTCTTGATCCGACTTGCCCACTAGTTCGTAGAATCCTAGCACTATCACTGCGCGTTACCAGAAACTTGAAAAAGACCTATCGAACGGCAATGTTTAACACATGAAAACCTGCCATCGGTCTTCACTTCCCGTCATTGACGTCGACCAAACAACTGCCTTTCGCCATCAAAGACCGTGACAACAACAACAAGAATTAATTTCTCAATAAATGCTTTTACAAACGTAAAGCATCCTTATACGCCTAGATAAATATTAAAATAAAGAAGATAGTCTGCGAGAACTAGTCTTTAAGTACAGCTGCCGGAAGGAAGACAAACAGCGTTGCACACAGGAAGAAATCGGCATACGAAGGTCTTGGTTCCGATTTTCAACATTCTGCCCAATAATATTGCCTAATCATATTCCCTTTTCGAGGAAGGCTCGCGTCGGTCGCAGTAATTAATGCAGGTGGTAGAAGTAGATAACATTCCGCTCCTTAACAGTCGAGTTTGAAGCAAGTTAGAGATTCTAATAATATGTTTGATAGAAACCAACATAACATTTCAAACAGAAAACAATTGCCCACCACTCCGGAATTTTTTTTGAAACTGCTTCTCACTTTTGCACTGGGTATTTTCACTACAACACTCCACTACACCAGTTCCATGCCATCACATCACGTAATTATAGATCACAATCAAGCCCCAACTCCATTTTCACATTCCTCGTATTTCTTTCTCCTGATTTCGATTGCATTCGGCAAACAAGCCAAACAAAGAACTTTCTTTACCTTTGTGGATAGTCTCCGATGAAAGGCTCGCGAACGCAAACAAATACCGACAGCGAACGACTGCTTACTCCATGCTCCACCGAAAAGTAAACGACCTTGCCGAGAAAATCGAAAGGCGCCAGCTGAAAGTTCATCGGCCTTTATTCCAATCGATCAGCAATTAGCGTTACAGCTAAGAAACTGCATAGTCCTACCCACAACCGCGGGCAGCGATACATAAGCTCGGGTGAAACGTAAGCGCTGGTTTAAAGCAATGCCGGCCTTTACCTAATGATAAATTACCATTACGGGTATATAATTAAATAACGACGTTGTATGCTATTGGAAAACAGAATTCAGCAAGTTCGGCGGTACATACTTCATCGATAATTCAAAGCCAGTCCAGGTGCCCTACGGAGCACTTCAATGACCGTGCACCTGTTAATCAAATTGAATAAATGGGGCAATGAGAAAAAGCTGCCTGGCAAGGACGCCACACTGTATTTTTTGGCGCGAATGTTCAAACGAAACCGTGACTTCACCCAGGCGTTACTTCATATGTCACTTATATTCATACGTGAACTCATATTCGCCATTTATCCGTAACCCTGCACAGAAGTACTGCACGTCAATTGAATTTCCAACCTATTTTTTAGTTAAATTAGGATAGCCCTAACTGAAAAAAAAAAAATCTTCCCAGGAGACGAATGCCAAGTCATTTTATAGAATAAAACACTATGAATTATGGCACCTACTTCTGTAAACTAGACGGCAACCCGAGTTTCATGGGGTGTAGGTTGGGTGCAGGTTTATGGTGTGATATTTCAGATTGATCGTCGATAGTGCAGTTTAGCACATCCGTTACATCAAAATGCATAGTAAAACAGAAAGGAATGATTTAAGAAATGATGCTATGATTGAGACAAGACCAGACCAGAATTTATTCAAACACTACGGGACCTACGTCTTAAATATCCAGCGAATCAGAAGTCAAGGTATGAAAATCAAAAAAAAAAAATAAATAAATAAAATAAAAACCAACGGGAAGGCTTAAATGTACGCAATTAGTGTAAGGATATGCGTTTTGTGGAGACGAGGACATGCCGTGGCAATCAGTGTGTCAAAGTTATTCTTGTGATTTTTGTCATGGAACGATCCCTTGCGTAAACATGATGCAAACAGAATAGTCAACTCCGTGGGGTTCAAGAATAATCAGAGACTGTGTTGCCCAAGAACCAGTTCTATCTTTGACTATGGACCAAAATATAGTGCAGGTTAAATTTGAAGAGTCCTGGCATGTCGGATGTGAATATCATGTGTAAATAGGGTAATCACTCCGGCATGATCAGCTGGTAGTTCGAGCCCACGTTGCCTGAAGGCCGATCCTAGTTTGAAGTTCGCACAATTTGGAAGCTATCTATGGCGAAGACCAAACTTCATTGTCGTTATATATGTTGTAAATATGGAAGAAATGTTCCGCATCATTCGAAGAATATCGAGGAAACGTTTCGTCTTCAAAGGCCCCGATACATGCGTAGAGTTGGGTAATGTGTAATGTTCCACGTCAATTGGAGCATACCGAGGAAACAGCGGAACAGCGGTGCGATCGACCACCAACCAGCTTGTACGTCACGATCTACGATCGCGTCACGATCTACGAGGCGAGAAGAGGGTGACGATGATGAGGGCGACGATCTCGACGAAGAACTTCGCAAGAAAGAGAGCAAGACTGCGGGTGGCAGATCGCGTGCGAGCCGAGCAGCTGCCAGAGAAAACGACTTTAGAAGACGATTCCCGCAGCATGCGTAAAGGACTTTCCATTTTATTGGGGTCTACACTGTTTGCTTCTTAACCACCTTGTGTACAGTTTAATCTTTTTCTCTAATATATTCGTCATTTTACTCGTAATTAACAGCAACGAATCTGAAAAGAGGCAGATTCTGTGGAGGCAGTGTTGTAAATGAGCAAGGAGCGGCGTTGCCGAGGGCTAGTGTTCTTCGCGGCGTGGGACGGAACGGCCGGATTGTCGACGACCGGGGGCCGAGGGGGCTGTCGAAAAATGCCCAGAAGTTCGCGCAGAGTGGCGGACGTTGTAAATTAATATTATTGTAAAGACTTTGTATAAGATGAGTTGGGAATTTTTGTGAGAGTAGAGAAGCCAAGAGAACGTCTGAGTAGTAGTTCTCTTTCGTCGACGGGAAAAAAGACGCTCTATCCCGAAAATAAGGAAGGTGAGTCAGATCAAGTCTTGCTTGTTCTGTATTAGGCACCCGTTGTGCATCTAGGCTTTGTAGTTGGGACGATAGATGGTCTAGGACTCACATCCATGCACTGCCGCTAGTTTAATACCATGGTCACTCTCGCTAGTTTAATACCATGGTCACTCCCGCTAGTTTAATACTATGGTCATTCCACAGTCGCTTTCTAAGCCTACAGCATGCGGCGCTGGCCTTGGTTAGACGAGCGTTGATGTCGTCATCGATGCTTGCGTCTGCAGAAAGGATGCTGCCGAGGTAGCAGCACTTGTCGACAATCTTGAGCGTTTCATCAAAAGCCTTGATGACCGCCGCGGCGTATGTGTGCCTCCTAGAAGGCTGGAACATAATCTCAGTTTTTTTCATACTAATTGTCAGTCCAAGCCTGCGAGCGGCACGAGCGAAACGGTCAAAACGCTGTTGTGCACTTTGCTGTGAGTGTGTCATGAGCCAACAGTCATCGGCAAAAAACAGGTCACGCACCACGGCTGAGAAAACCTTGGTGCGAGCTTACAGTCTGCGTAGATTGAGCATGCTACCGTCAGTTCGAAACTAAATAGGAACTCCAAGGTGGCAATTCTTGAACGCAACTAGTAGCTACATGGAAAAGACGACACTAAACAACAGAGGGGCAAGCACAGCCTTGTTTGGTACCACGAGTAACTCGGGATGGGACGGATTTTTTTCCATTGTCAGGAACGCAACCCAACAAGCCGTCGTGAAAGTGTATATTTTCCGATATAGAGAACAAGAGAATACTCGATTGTTTTAGACATCTTCTGACTGACTTTTAAAAAGACCTTCACCCTTTTATATCCAAGGCTGCCCATACAATTATATAACAAATTACAAGAACTACCAGTTAGTATACGTGCACATCGGCACGTGCCGGTTTCGACTCATGAGACCTGCCTTGGTTCACGTACGACTCTCAGGTATAGCAGTTTGCAACACTCCTTCCTTCTCAAATTCGATGGCGATCACAGTCCAAACCTTTGCGGAGGAACGTGTCTTCTTTCGAGGTACATTTGCTGGAGCGGTGCAGGTGGGTCCTCAAGAATAGGTGGGGCTATCGCAGTCTCTACTTCAGTTCCAATCTGACCTGGTTCCCAGTAACCCTTCGTCATCTGATTCACGTGGCGTCGTACAAGGCCATTCTTAGTTGAGACTTGGTACATTAACTCTATCAGAGTCTCTACGACAGTACCTCGCATCCACTTCGATCCGGTCCCATGGTTCTTGACGAGAAACAGATGAGCCGACGGGAAACACGCAAATCCCTTGCTTTTCTTTCTTCCTTTCTTTCACATTTATTTATGCTCAGTAATGAAAAAATTAACCTATCAAAACAAAAAACATAATCTAGCTCATAAATGCAAGAAGTAACTATGTGTCTGGAAGTCAGGCTTTATAAAGTCGAGATTGGCTCTCAAATGACTTCGCATTAGCAGCTCGCAAGGAGGAAAACCAGTCGTCGCATGCGGTGTAATTCTGTAGTGAATGAGAAACGTTCGTAGCGCTTCCTTCTATGTTCTTGCAGATGATTTCGATTTGGAAATCGATTGCTTGAAGGTGTGCACAAACCTGTCTGCCTTACCATTTGATCGTGGATGGTACGGGGCTGTTCTGATGCGGGTGATTTTCCTTCGCTTGCAAAATTCGTTAAATTCCGATGAATTGAATTGTGCTCCGTTGTCAGAAACAATAATTTCACATTGCCCAGGCGTTGCAAACCCATCAAGTAGTATCTCCAATGTATTCTCTGTGGTAATTGATGACGTTGGAGCAACGATTGGCCATATTGAGTGCGCATCTACCAGGATAAACCACCCCTTTCTTAGAAAGGGTCCAGCAGAGTCTATGTGCAGTCGCTGCCAGGGTCGGTTTGGGATCTTCCAAGGCTCATTGGGTGCACGAACTGATTCTTTTTGCATAGAGTTGCAAATTGCGCACTTGCTGCTGACGGACTCGATTTCCGCATCCAATAGAGGCCACCACAAATGCATACGAGCAAGCAGTATCATTCGCACCGTTCCAAAGTGGGCTACGTGAAGGGAAGCGAGCATCCCTGCTCGCAAAAGCTGCGGTATATTTACACACAAGCCCCACATCAAGCATCCATTTTGAATAGTAACATCGTTTTTTCGACTAAAATATGGTCCTAATAGGGGATCCTGACACTTCTCCGTCCATCCGTCCGTCCATCTGACAACACCAGCTGCTTAACCTTTTGCAGTATCGGGTCACTTGCCGTATGCTTCGCCACGCCAAGCAGGCGGTAGGAAGGGAAGTTGGGGTTGCACTGACCAGCTATTAATAAATAAATTGATATCCTACGAAATAAAATCCCATCAGAGAAATGCCTTCTTCACGTGGTTTCACTACAAGAAGGCATTTGATAGCGTTCCACATGACCGCATCAAAAAGGCCATGGAACTGGCTAAATTGCCACCTTAAACTGTCGATGCTATATGTAGCTCGATGAAGTCATGGCAGACGCAAATTGTCCTAAAGACACCAACAGAGACGGTCGAAACGAACAACGTTAAATATGAGAATGGCGTCCTCCAAATAGACTGCCTTGCCATGATGCTCTTTATGCTATCAATTAATCCCTTCTTGCACTTCTTACGAAATTTAGACGGGTATGCAGCTGGTCCGCCTGGATCTAGAGATAACAAGGTCACGCATCTGCTATTCGTGCATGATTTGAAAACCTTCGACAGGGGACGGCTTCAAGCTGAAGAAAAGCTGAAGATACTTACCCAATTTACGAAGGACATTGGCATAAAGTTTGGTCAAGAAAAATGTGCTTATTTGAATATTGAGCGAGGTAAGCGCAAACCACTTGGAGTTACCATTGAAATAAATGGACTTATGCTGAAGGAATCTCGGCATCGAAGACGACGTCCCTTATCGAGGCCAGCTGAACAAGAACCGGGTTACGCAAGAATACCACGCCCGAGTTAGAAAGATTTGGCGATCAAATTTGAATGCCATCAACAAAGTCAAAGCCCACAACTGTTTCGCAATGCCAATCTTAACGCCAACGTTTGGCATTGTTGACTGGAGCAAATCCAAAGTTCTCGAGGTTGACGTGAAGACGAGAAAATTACTAAATATGTTAGGAGCTTTCCATCGTACAGCGATGCAGATCGCTTTTTATGTCCCCGGGATGGAGGGTGGTCGAGGATTATGCAGCGCTCTAGATAGGCATTACAGTAGACTCGTCACACTCTGCCATCATCTTACCATACAGAGCAGCGATAATGAGTACGGGTCTGCGTCTCAAAACTTTTTGAGTTTCGAGAAGTTTCGAGACGAGACGGAGGTCCGTCTCGAAACAAACGAGAAGTTTCGAGACGAGACGGCGTCCGTCTAGAAACAAACGAGGAAATTTCGAGACCAGACGGAGGCCCGTCTCGAAACAATCGAGAAGTTTCGAGACGAGAACGACATCGATCTCGTTTCAAACGAGACGAGAAGCTTCTCGAAATTTCTCGAAATTTCTCGTTTCAAACGAGAATGAGTTTCGAGACGCAGACATTTAGTGGACACCAGATTGCGAAGGCATCATCCGCGATCACCAACACGACAGTGGAATATTTCTTTCCTAATGACCTGCTTGTAATGACACCGTCACCAGTAATCACACTACACTCCTGTTCGATACTTTCTTCGGTCTTCCCGCTGTGAAAAATGTTTTCGTCTCGTCAATGATTCCGGCATCTGAAAGGGTTTATAGACACGTTGGTACCTATATAAGCACAAGTTAATAAACATAACGCGCCAACGTACAAGTTGTGGGGATATGCAACTAGAGCTGTTATTTCTCATATCGTAATATAATATAATATAAGTATAAAATACAATATAAGTTTCGAGAAATTTATCTTATTTCGAGAAGTACCTTAAAATCTCGGAATAATTTATTTCACGTCCGTCTCGATTGATTCGAGAAGTTTCGAGACGAGAAGGACATCCGCCGCGTTTCAAACGAGACAAGAAATTTCTGAAATTTCTCAAAATTTCTCGTATCAAACGAGAATAAGTTTCGAGACGCAGACCCTTAATAATGAGTTCATTGCAAAAGTTTGCTTACACGAGAAAGAGAGACTTTTCCAAGCATCACAGAATCTCTGCACGGTTTTGGAGATACCGCCCCTGCAAGTTGGCCAACTAACGACAAATTCGATTGCCAAAGCTATGAAAGCTCAAACTAAAGAGAGACATGCGTCAGCATGTCTTCAAAAGTCCACGCATGGTTATTTACACAAAAAAGGCCAGCATGCCAGTGACTGCGCGGAGCAGGAAATGGCTACAAAAAAGTTAAACCAACAGCGCCTAACAGGCACAGACCCAACCGCTGCTATTTGCCGCCACTGTCATCGCCAGCCGGAAGACATCTCCCATATTGTTGGCTCCTGTCCAAGCTTAGCACCTTCAATGTACTTACCGCTACGGCACAACCAGGTTGCCAGAAGTTTTTATCATGCAATACTCTGTAGCATTGATGCCTCTACACCATTCAGAAGCCCCCAAAAGTTCAACTAGCCTTGGCTCACTCGAAATATAGTGGTACATGCGTCTAGGAACGTTGCCGAAGGTATAGCACAATAAACCAGACATGGTAATTTGGAACCAGCAACTTAAGGAATGTAAGATTGTGGAAGTCGGAATCCCAATGGATGTGAACGTTGCCCATGTATAATCTGAGAAATTTGACATGTGCATGCCACTCATGCTAGGAATGCAACGCCAGTATCCAGAATAACGGTTTCAGATCATCGTGATTGGAGCCACGGGGCACATCACGAAAAACCTCACCACCAACCTTGCCAAACTCGGAATACAAGTTGCAAAAATCAAATCCCTCACAATTCAACTTCAGGAACGATCAATAACGGGCACAGTAAAGATCGTAAAATCTGCTATTGGAAAAAGCACCCACCAGAGCCGCAACTGAGATGAAACCAAAAAGAACTAGCTGAGAACACCTGCATATTGCGTGTCAAAGTTTGACAGATATGCAATGTTGCATTTATATACTTGTCACAAGCAAAAATTTGAAGAGCATACATACATACATACATACACATTCATTCACGTTTTGACAAAACCGCATCATTTATCAGGAATGATTTACAAGGAATTTTATACATTGGTATCTACATTTGCAGCCAAAGGAAACGAAAATAAAACAGGATTGGTTAAAAATTTATACGAAAAGCAAAAAAGCTTCAGACCTTACCTGAGCATACAGTGTGGGCCCATCCACTTAGCATCTTTCCCTTTTGAGTATGCAAACGAGAAGTATTAGAAACGATTCATATATATCATACCATTCGGCCATATTTCATTTGACTATCCTTACCAGCTGACTTAAAGGAACGCAAAGCCATGTCCACAGAAATATTCTATACAAACCTCACAACAAACAAACGAACTAGCAGTAATTAGACCAACAACCCTCTGTTCACTTGCCTTAAATAACCACATTCTTCAAGCCAACTCAAGCTATCAACCAAGTAAAGAGCAAGGTCAAGTGAAAAGTGACTGACTAGTGCAAAACAATATTTAAAAACACTTAAATTTGCTTGTTTTTTTTTATGCATGCATAGAAAAAATACAACAAGCTCCAGCAAGAAAATCATACTTTTTAAAACATAATAATTACATCTAAATTATAGATTTACTTAAGATTTACTTAAAAACATTAGATTTACGCGCGATTTACTTAATAACAGATTTACTTAAAAACATGGATTTACTTAAAAACAAGGTTCTGTGCTTCAAAGTCATTTTGAATTCAAGTAACTTTTCTTGCAGAATTCATCAAAAATGAATTTATATTTTATAATAGCAGACATTGACCTTAAAAACCTTTTCCTATATGTTGCACTTGTAACCATATCTATTAAGTATAGGGCCTTCTGGTCCTCTGAAACTCCTATAACTTCCATTTAAAGCAATCATTGCCCTTCTGAGAAATTAGGTTTTCTAAACTACTAGAACATTACAGGAGTCTAAATTAACCATACTTGTCTTGCTATGCCATGAAGAACAATTATCTGATGTCAAAAACAAAAAAAGAATTAGCAGCAAATATAGTCAAAATCTTTTTTTTCTTTAAAAGTCACTGCCCTAAAAGCTCAAGTTACAACATAACTCAATAAAAACAATGGGTCTGATGCACTTGAATATATATGACTTAATTGCAAATTACATTACATGCTTTTCCTGGGTTTTATGCCATATGCTTTTCTGCGGGTTTCACGCACCAGTCTTTTTCCATACAAATGTGTCTTCAGAAATTCTTCCACAGATGATGGTACTCCCTGCTTCAACAATTCCGTAGAATTTTTAACCTCAAAGCCATCAGTCCTTTCAAATTTAGTGATCTTTGTACTTTTCAACTCATCTTGATCCTTCTCGCTGTGGAGGGATCTCTGATCAATTCCGTTACCATCAGCAGAATTATTCCTTGGAATGTATTCCAGCTCTTCTGAAGGTGACCCATTCCTTCCATTGTCATCTTCAAAACGTTCTAGCAAGCTATGTGGAAGCCTCTCTAAAGCATAACTAGCAGACTTAGCCTTTTTTTCTTTTTGCAGTTTATTTCTATCCTCTAACATTTTCCTCTTGAGCTTACTTTTGCTTGTTAGCAGCTGAATGGAAGCTTTGATTTTTAACCTGTTCTCAGATGCTTTAGCCTTACTTTCAGTTTGAGTAATACCCTCTGGTGCTTCATCATCACTTGTGAGGGTAATGGATTCATCCACTTCCAAACTCATGATTTTAACCAATAAAGACAATAGATTCTTTGTTTCTGAAACAAAGCCATCATACATCAACAAAGAAAATCAAACACGTCAACTGTCCCTATGATACTACAAAAACGCAGCTACGGGAGACAAAAGATAAGCATTCCCTTGAATTGAAAGTGAACAACTTCCTTGAAAAATTCAATTTTGTTAACGCTCACAGGAAACTATTAACTCAACTTAATTCCCTCTATTAACCTCGAATAACAGCCTATTCATCCAGGCAGACAAAGAAAATCAAACACAACTACTGTGCCTACAAAAGGTAGCTAATACTACTAAAACAGAAGGGACTTGTTAATGATAAAATGTTAACAGATATTCTTTTCATACTAAAAGCAAAACACGAAAGACTAGCTAGAACCGGAACACAATAGGACTGCATGAAAGCGCAAGATACAACTGCTTGATTTGGTCCTTAAATTTAGGTTTGTAAACTACCTCGCATTTTAAAAATTAATTTCTGTAAGGCCGAGACCAAAAGAGAAAGTTTGCATAAAGCCGTTTACAACTTCTATATCCAAGGTACCTCCACACTCAAGATCTCTTTTTCTTTACCCGAGTATTCCAAAATCATGTTCGTGTTTCATTTATTTGAATTGTTCCCAGCTCCTAGCTTCTGTTAAATGACCCTACCATAGGAAATACATTGTTGGAATATTGCTTTAAGGCCTTTTTTTAAATCCTGAAAGCCCAGCATGCCTATAGATTGTGTACAGCTCCGATGTCTAACCTTAAAGAATCCAAGAATTAAGTATACTTCGAGATTCAAGCAATAATGATCAATGCACAGAGTCTTCATTCTCAAACTTTCCAAATTTCTCAATGAGTCAAAGTACCTATTTTTTCACCACATCGATCAAAGACTAGTCCACCTCTATTCTCGTTTGAATCGAAAATAATAATTCAGAATTATCACCACTGTCAGCACGAAAGTTAAGCAGAAGCGCTATTAGTGACGTCTCTAATTGCCGCTGTTTTGACGCCTAGCGCAGCGTTTGTTGAAATTTTTGACATCTTTCATGCAAGTTTGTTGTACACATCTACCACTAACACCGTTGCAGTTGTATTTGGAATATATCAGATGAATTCGGAATGCGCCGGGCAGCGCGGCTAGCTACCGCTCGG